>MU724440.1:27483-55331 GCA_026770625.1 Nicotiana glauca | reverse complement strand
ACGACAGATACAATTAACAACAAAACACAGATTAAACAGACTAACAAGGTGATTCCAATGACTTTGGACAAAATATGGAACTTATGAAACTAACTATTCAACGACATTTCAAATCGATTATATAGCTCAACACACACTTAACAATGGACAGAATAACACTCGACCAAATAAAAGGTCAAAGAGGAGAAGATGGACAGAATCAATCGACAGGGATTGAAAAATCAATACAACAAAATTTAAACAAATAAAAAGATGCTAATAACACAGAAAGAACAAAAAGGAGGGAAAAATACCTCAGAAACACAAGAACTAGGCGGACCCAGGTTCTAGCTCAGACTTGAACTTTTGGGGTCAAATGTACCTTAAACACTCGACTAAGGTCGACTAGGAACCCCAAATCACCTTAATTTTGGACAAATTCCAGCTTTAGGTTTTCTAGGGTTCTTGGTCCGATTTGGGGCTCGAAAGGTTCTAGCAAGATTCGAACGGAACCAAGTGTGTTTTGGGTATGAACGAGGTCAGGGGGTGACATGGTGTAAGTTTGGGGTGGATTGGGGTAGGTTTCAGTTTTTCTCGAACCTTCAAATGAAGATTCGAGAAGCTAGGGACTGATTCGAGGTAAGAGGGTGGTGGATTCGGATTGGGGGTGGTCAGATGCACTAGGGGTGTAATTTTGGTAACCGGCGCCGTTGTTGCCACCGGGTTTCAGATGGTTGAGTCACATGGCGGCTAGGGTTTTGCCTGGTCCGTCTCTGAGCTTTGAGAGAGACGAAGGGGTGAGAGGGGGGTGTTTGGATTGGGGGCTGGGGTGAGAGATTACCCTTATATAGTGGGGGGATGGTTTGATTTTGGCCGTTGGATCAAACGAGATCAATGGCCTGGATCTCTCACTTAAGTAAAACGGCGCCGTGTGGTCTCATTGAGAGACTGTGTCTACCCGGGTCTAAAAGGATTGGGCTGTGGGGAAGACTTGAGGCCGTTGGATCAAATGGAAGGAATGGCTCAGATCTGAGACGTCCATACGACGTCGTTTGGTTGGTTATGGGGACTGAACTGGGCCGTGTGATTGAAACGACTCAACGGCTTAGATTATTTGTGCCAAAATGGTGTCGTTTGGACCTCTGAGAGACCAGGTCATTTGGTATTAATTTGGGCCCGATTTCATTTTAAAGTTTAGGCCCAAACCGAGTTTTTTTCATTTTTACCACTCTTTCTTTTTCTTCTTTTAAATCCTTTTTTAATTACCAAAATTCCTAAAACAAGTTGTAAAACCAAAATTATCTTAAAAGATATTAATTAACCTTTAACAATATATAACACACAAGATCCAACATTAATTAAAATAAAATCACACAATTAAACAATAAAAATGACAAAACTACCAAAATACACATTTTTTGTGATTTTCATTCTTTTAAAACAAAACATGGTTTAATTAATTCCAAAATGCACAATTAAATCCTAAATATGCATGCAACGTGTATTTTTTGTATTTTTCCATTAATAAAACAAGATAAACATTCGTAGACAAAAATAAGTATCCAAAATATCACGCAAAATTCTCAAAATTGTACCCAAAGGCAATTTGTTTTATTTTTCGATTTCTTTTGGAGTAGTTTTCGGGAAGCAAAAATCACGTGCTCACAATAGGCATTGGATGCCTTGAAGGAATAAATATTACCTAAGTGTGGCTCCCGTCCCTAGTAGAGTGAGAACGTTAAGCAACCCGAAGAGCCACTGGATGGAGCAAAGGGGAGCTAAAAGCAAAAGAATGTCTTGTTCAAATTTTTCGAGTAAAGTGATAGGCATAAATGTTAGCGGGAAATAAGAAAAGAGTTAATGAAGCATTATGAGTAAGATATGATACAAGGATGACAACGATACATCAAAAGATGACAGTATTACAGAATCTATAGTCAAGTGAAGGAAGAGACGATAGGTGACATGCCTTAGGACAACAAAAGACTATAGGCCATACAGTCATGTCTTGTTTCTAGAAATAAGTTTGCAACTCTAACACGATTACGAAAAGGAAAAGTCAGACCTTATAATAATGGAAATCAATATCGGTTGGCGAATAAGATAAACTAAACATGAATTAGGGACTAAGTAATTTGATAATGGTCGACATCGTGAGAATTTCATATTGCATTTCGGCAATATAGAATGGAAAACAGAAGAATTTTTATGAGGAAAAGAGAAAGTTCATTCAGGAAGACGCTTCCCTAAAGCAAGCAATGTAAGCAAAGTTAAGCTTAAAGGATTGTATGTGCCAGTTATACTAAGTGCCACCCCCGCGAGTAAGGAAAGTTGTTGTCCTTGGTACAGAAGGATTATCGCAAGGTGAGTAAGGGTCATAAATGATGTGAGAAGACACCAAATATGAATAGGTAAAACATCTATAGGTAGATCGTCGTATTGCCAAATCTTGGTACTTCCCTAAAAGGGGGAATATGGAGTGATGTAGCATTAAGTCAAAATTAAGTGGTTCTAGTACCTATGGAACGGTAAAGGAAGAATGTGATAAAAATGAGAAAGGGATGAGATTGCACTTATCCAAATCCAACGGATATGCTGTAATTCCAAAATATTATGTAAGCACGACGTCAAGGAAAGGAAGTAAGGCTTCCAGCCCGGGATGTTTTTAATAAATAAGGAGCTAGTGGGAGAGGTAAGTTACGACAAAGGTAATAAACCAAGAAAGATTACTCGTAATATTGATATGAGAATGGACCAATGAGCAGTTAGTAGTTGATTCAGGAAGAGGCCAGTTATGGCTAGATAAGAGGATAAAAGACAAATCAACAGATCAATGCAAGATAAACGTAGGGAACCCCAACATGGGGAATTTAGTCTTGCAATTATGACATTGTAATACTTGAGATATATTCATATAAGAGTTGGGAATTTAAAAAGGCACCATATAGGTATTAAGGAAATAAAAGAGAATTCCACTGGGAAGATAGTCGAAATATCAGTTCAGAAGTAACCCTACAAGTATAAGGGTATGGAGGTAACTACGGATAATTATAGGTGAGGAAGGACATCCGAGATTCGGTCGAGTGTACGACGTAACAAGTTTGCAAATTTACAAGAATCAGAGAGTCCTCCCTAAGTACTACAATGAAAGACTAGTTGAGAAAATAAGAAAGAAAGCTTCAACCTAAGCATAGTGCCCTAAAGAGGAAATGGTAGTGTAATAACAATCTCACTACAAAATTGTATGCACTCCAAAAGAAAGTGGCACCTACCATGGCTAATGAGTGGGGAGTAAAACCAAAAGTAATATTGGAGACCATATGAGTTGCACAAAAATTTGGCATGCGCGAGAACTCAGATAAGATAAGTAGGCATGCAACAAGGGGCAAAAAGACCAAGAAAAGCAATTGCTTACATTTGAAGAAAGCTGAAATGGAATGAAAGGAATTATTCGATTAATGATCCGCCGAGAAGACTCTTGTATAAGTTAAAAGAAAGAATTAGGTCCAGGACATAGACAATGGATGGAATCATCAAAGATTGTATCATGGGTTTCCATATCGTCCATGAGAGGCTAAAGTAATAACTAAATGCCAGGAGCCACAGATCAGAAGATAGCGTAAGCCTACATAAAGATTGATCAGAATAAAGAGAAAACTAAAGATTTACATCAACTAAGTAAATTAGGAGTTTATTTAACCCAGGAAGTTATAGACATCGTGATTGAGAAAATTGCAGAATCACTCTTAATATTGGAGATACAAGAGAGACAATACAATAGCCATATTATATAACGACTCTACAATAAAGCCGGTTCTAAGAGTGCTAGCTTCATAAGAAGTCAGTATAAAACTTGATTGTATATGCACCTAAGGTGAAAGTATTATAATAGAGCTTCAAGTTGTGGAGGCAAATTATACCTATATGGAAGGGAGGTTATGGAAGGATTAGAAGAGGTGAGGGGATATTTTAAGGTAAGTAAGGTAAAGGCAAACAGCGTATGAGATACTCAGGTGCAAAAGATTATGAATAATCCATACTTCAGATGGAGAGTTGGAAGCGTTGGGATTCAGTATTCGGGAATGATAGTGGCGTCATCAGTGGCATATTTTCTATCCTATGGTTCTACGTATCAAGAAGTCTAGTTAAGGGAGTAAAGAAAAATTTGAGATAATGTGATGTCTCGCTTGATATTCCAAAATAACACAAGAAAATCTATGGTGCAAGCAGGTTGAACGAAGGTTGCGAGTAGTATAACTAGATATGTGTGGGTAGCAAGTTAAAGTAGGGTAAAGTGACAAGGTTTTAGGAAGAAAAGAGTAAGGATAAGAAAGGGCAAGTAAGAAGGTGATGATAATGGATAAGTCCTTAAGATTAAGCCCATGAAAATAAGAGAGCTGATGGTTTCTCTACGTTATTGAAAGCTCTGTATTGCCTGGATGAGCACAAATGAGTCTAAGACTAATAGAATTTAGAGGAGATGGAATGCTACCTTGGTAAATTATATTGGGATGCTATGAAATACGATTATGGAAATATAGTGTCGTATCGCCCCTAGGTGGATCAAGAAAATTGCTTCAAATGTTCCACGATGAGACGTAAGCCTTAGTGATAATATATTAAATAAGAAGTGTCAAGTTATCAATGGTATATTGTAGATCAATATTGAGCTGAATCAACAATGGGTGAACAAAATTCACAAAGTATGAGATGAAATTAGACCATCATTCTTAAGAGGAACAGTAATGAGGAAGCATTAAAGGATTTAGATTTATACATATGGGATAAGCAACAAAAATAACTCAAAGTTTGGTAGCAGACCCCAGTAACAATAAATCAAAGGAAGAGTTATGGTATAGTATGACCTACCTAGGTGCAGTAAAGTCATACGAATTGATAACTGGGTCTATGAAACAAGATATAGTAATATTCGTAAGTTCAATAAAGTATCGAGAAAAGAACTTCAGTACACCTATAGAGGCCTAGAGAGACATATTATCAAGCTCTGTATATGCTTACAAAGTGAGGCCTAGAGATTGGCTAAAGCTGGAGGAAAAAAAGAGAAGAGTGGCATAAGCGCACATACAAAGAAAAAGTCGTACAGGCTGCATGACAGAAGATAGCAAGAGTTACGAGATTTGAATAATTCTGACCTCAAACCGTGGTTAAAGAAAGAGGCCTAAAGGGGGGAATGCCCTGGCCTTTGGATTTATTCAAAAAAATGGATGCCTAAATGGCAAGGAGAGTATTAAGGTATTCATAAGAGCTATAAGTTATGGAAATGATAAGAGCATCAGTCAACATTCGAGGACGAATGTTCCAAATGGGGGAATGATATTATACCCTGCAATATTACGCCAATATTACATCCCACTGTGTAATATTAAGATGATGTTATGTCCCACAGTATTACATTACGATGATGTTTTCACAGTATTAAATTAAAACAATATTGCACCTTGTAGTATTGTACGTTGAATTTGTCGTAAGGTAATTGACATCAGTCTAAGAAAAAGATTATTTAGAGATTATAAGGATTATGCTATTTCAAACAAGTTATGAGTAAATTCGTGAAGGTGAGAGGGGAAGCAAGTCAAAGAAAATAAATTTTTGTCCAAGTTTGGCATGTTGGGATAAAATATGAACTGAGCGTTAATACCCACTATTTATGGACTAGTACCATGCAAGGTAATTCATGACCATAATAGTAAGGTGTATAAAGCATATTAAAAGTAACTAGTATTTTATAGGTAATTGATTAATTATTGAATAATGGAAGATTAACAAGTAAATAAAGTGATTAGTGGATAATTAATCTAAATATTGGATAAGTGTTACATCTCCAAATGTGGCAACCCTTTAAAGACAACTTAACGACTCTTGAATTGGGATTGAGAGGTGTCAAACTTAAGTTTATTATGTGGCTTAGTCATTAGTTATGTGGGGCCTACTTTAAAGTAAGGATAAAACTTGGAATCTCTTAAGAAAGGATTCAGAAAAAGTAACGGTATTGCTAAGTGTTTTCAGCCAATTCTTAACATAGTAATAATATTTTCCATCTCTTAAGAAAGTGCTTCTACCAAGACTTCCTAATGCAAAACGCTACTTCCAATTCTTTAAGGAAAAATTTCAGCCAACATTATCGTTGCATAGCAATGTACGTGTTGCTTCAAACTTTTCATATTACTTGTTCTATGATGTCGCAATTGATTTCGTGTGTTAGAGAGATTGTCAAGAGAATCGTGTCAGGTATGTTAAGGCTATCCTTTATCTCTTTTGGCATGATTTATACGATACAAACGAAACGAGCAAATGCACAACTTCCATCAATAACTCTATTCATAGAAATACTAGGGATGCTAATTTTGTTGATTTCCCATATGTGATATTATTCTATCATCTATTCATGTGTCTCAAAAATACGTAAGATAGTAAAGTTTATTTCATGATATTAATTAGAGGCATAATGATCTTATAATGTACCGAGATATTTTATTAATGATTTCATATGCATTTGATTCATTTATACATGCACATTGACCCATAACCAGATGGCATTATATACGTGTATATAATGTATATATTATATGTATATGGGATATGGGAAAGGTTATGGCGTTATATATGCACCACCATCTGATCAGCTGGTATACGTTGATGATTTTGCTCACAGTGGCCGAGATGATATGATGGGATACCCTCAGAGGCCTGATGATGTTATGAAATATGTACCTATGCACGGCATGATATTCATACGCATATGCAGACCCTATAATTATTTCACGATTTACAGAGTTATCCAGACTTACAGATTGAGTCATTTACTATATATTTCTTTCATGACTATTATGTACTTATTTTTTGTGCCTTACATACTCAGTACATTATCTGTACTGATGTCCCTTTTGCATGGGGATGCTGCGTTTCATGCTCGCAGGTCCCGATAGGTCGAGAGCCCTCCAAATAGGCTATCAGCTCAGTGGAAGACGTTGGTGCGCTCCATTTGCTACGGAGTTGCTTGTTTGGTTAGTATGATTTAGACGTGTATTATTTGGTATGGCAGGGCTCTATCCCGACCTTTGTAAAAATTATATATTCTTAGAGGCTTGTAGACAGATGTCATGTACGTAAAAGATTGTATGGCCTTGCTAGCCTATGTTCAGTATACGAGTGGTTATTTTGGTTTTATATGATCATATGTCTTATGTATAAGTTGGTATCACATGTTGTATTCTTCTTATCTCATGGTAGCCTTCCAGCTCAGTTATCTGTGATAGTATGACATGAAAAGATATGTTATGTTGGTACTCGATTAAGTAAGGTACCGGGTGCCCGTCGCGGCCCTTCGGTTTGGGTCGTGACACATGCCACTTACATTATGGAGCAAATTGTAAGGCCCCGTAAAAGAATTTGTGCTCAAAACCTAGTAGCTCGTAGTGTTAGGTTCCAGATATGTGTTTGGACCATTTGTACTGATCTAAGCATTTAAAAATTAAAGAGTCAAAGTTTTCCAGAAGAGTGCTATTTTGAGGTCTAGAATGCGGTCGTAAATCAAGTATGCGGTCCGCATTTCTGCCGCAGATTGAGTCAATGGTTTGGTTAAAATTGAGGTCAAAATGCGGTCCGTTATGGGATCGCATAACTGATATGCGGATCGCATTTCTATCGCAAAGTGAGCCAATATGTCAGTCAAATTTGAGGTAAAAAATGCGGTGCATTATGCGACCGCAAATCGGATATGCGGACCGCATTTCCGTCGCAAACCCAAATAGTAGGATCAGGTTTTTGGAGCACTTCTGTGGTCCATTCTGCGGACCGCATTTTGTCTCTGCGATCGAAAAGTACGACCGAAAACCTGACTCGGGCTCCTAATTTTCTAAATTTTAAGCCCGACCCCCTTTTTAATAAAACACCACAACCCCTCATTTTAATGATTTTTCTGAACAAACTAGAGAGAGGAAGAGAGATTTCTTGAGAGAGGAGGTCTTGCATTAATCAATTTGATTCTTCAAAGTCACCTGGGCCGAGAAAGTTCAAAGTAATTGTCTTCATCCCCATTCTTGTAGGTAAAATCCCCAACCCTTTTCCATTAATTTTTAGGTTTGAACATAAAGGGGGAGTCTCATGCATTGATTCTTGAAAATAAAGGATTAAAATGTACATGCATGTCTTTTAAAACCTAAAACCTAGTAAGGGGAAATTGGGTAGAAGTAAAGGTTTGCAAAAGAAGGATTGATAACCTAAATATGTTCGGGTAGTAATTATGAACTTCAATCCTAAGATGTACGTGTTAACTTATGCACTAGATTGGCATGGCAAGATTGTTTGGTGAATTGAAAGTAGAAGTTAAACGGGAATTCGGCTCCAGGTATGTATGGCTAACTTTGACCTTTGTAAAGTCACTTTGTTTGGTGTACGACTATTTTGTATGTGATATCTATGTGGACTATTTGTGAAATTCTTGTGAATGGTATGCTTTGAGTGTTTGTGACTAAGTATCCTGATATAATAGTGCAAGTAATTGACAATAAACCAAATGTGTGTGTGTGAATGTGTCTACGTGGTAAGAGCTGGGAAACAAATGATGGAAAGAAATCGTAATTCATGCAATCGAAACAACTGTGGTAATAATATATATGGCTTTTCATGGGAAATAATCGTTATGGCTTAAATTGCATATGGGCTATTGAATATGATGGAAATAATATTGATGATTATGGAAATTCTGAGTGACTTGTTGTTATTGTTGTTGTTCCTTGTGAATTGTGATTGTTCGGTGGGATCGAGTTGTGCGCCACAACACGAAGTAAAAAGGTGTGGGTTGTGGTGATAAGGGTGGCCGAGGTAATAATGGTGTCTGAGGTAATAGGGGTAGAAAGTGATCGAAATCACTATTGAAATGAAAATATGAGAAAATTGTGAAACTATTAATGTGATAATGTTGAAGGGGAAAAAGGAGAGATAGTAAAATTGTTTGGCTTGATTGTTCCTTTCATGGGTATTTGATTGTTCATTCTATCATTGATCGTTACTTGTGTATGGTTTGATTTTACTTGGGGCAAAGTTTGTTCATACATACTAGTACAATTCAAATGTACTAACGTCCCTTTTGTCGGGGGCGCTACATTCGTGTTATGATTGTAGGTGGATCCATAGCAGGTACTCCAGTCCGCCGACTGTAGCTCCCCTTCACTTCCCGTCAGCTGAATTGGTGAGCCCATTTTCTCTCGGGCCCATGTGTGACTCGTGCCACTTTTATTTCGGTGTCTTGTTTTGGTATTTGTGTAAGATATAGCCGGAGCCTTGTTACCGGAAAGTATTGCATCATCCTTTTGTATGCTTAGAGGCTCCATAGACAGGAAATGTGGGTTGTGAACTTATGTAATGATGTATTTTGTAGATTGGGCGTTGTAAGTTGTAAACCACGCTAAGTAACCATGTATGTTATATTTGTTTTGTAAAAAAGGTGTTTTAATTATAAATGGCTATTTCCTTTGATTAATGAGTAATGAGAACACTAGGTAACATGTGGGGTAGGAAAGGCACCCAGGTCTGCTTGACTGGGGCTACCCAGTCGAGCGCCGGTCGCTCCCCTCGGTTTTGGGGCGTGACAAACTTGGTATCAGAGCCTAAGGTTTTAAAAGAGTCTTAGGATGTCTCGGAGCCGTGTCTAGTAGAGCCTTTCTTATCGGTGTGTTGTCGACCATATCTATATGTAGGGGGTTGCATGGACATTTAGGAAATTATCCTCTTTTTTGTTATTCTATATCGTGCGGTGAAGTGAAAAGTGGAAGCATTTATGTCTAACTCGTGTTCTATTCCGAATTTTCAGTAATGGCACCTAAGAAGAGAGCTGGACTCGGCCTTGGGGCCAATGCCACCCCGAGTGAGGCTTTGAATCATGTATCTGATGTCGTGGGTGAGAGTGACTCCCCGGTCTTGAATCTACCTGGCCCGTCTATCCCAGACCAAAGTGTTCCTGTTCCTGCTACGGCAGAAGGTGATACCATCCCTCCCGCCGATATTCCTAATTCTGATGCAGTTCTAGCTTCTGGTCCTAGGGTTCCTGATGATTACCTTAGAGGAGCCATCCGTATGTTGACCCAGTTGGTGGCCGCTCAGGCCCAGAAATCTCATGATGCCCCTACATCCTCCAGCGGACAGGGAGATTCTGCTAGTTCTAGAGTCAACCCGTTTCTGCAGTTAGCCCCTCCAGAGTTCTCAGGCACAGACCCAGAGGCCGATCTGCAGGATTTCCTTGATGAAATGTACAAGACCCTTCGAGTAATGAAGTCTTCTGAGACGGAGGGAGTTGAGTTGGCTTCATACAGGTTGAGGGGAGCAACGTATTCGTGGTTCGAGATATGGGAGGATTCCCGTGGGGAGGGAAGACCTCCGGCTCGATGGGATGAGTTTGTAGATGCATTTATGGACCATTTCTTGCCTGTCGAGACGATGGCATCCCGTGGCATCGAGTTTGAGGTCCTCAAGCAGGGTAGTATGAGTGTTTGGGAGTACCACAGGGAGTTTGTGAGATTTTCCAAGTATGCTCCTCAGTTAGTGTCGACCATGGATGCTCGAGTTCGGCGATTCATTCAGGGCCTTATCCCTTTGGTGGTGAATGAGGCTGATACAACGGCCTTATACTCGGATATGAATTATGGGAAGATTGTGGGATTCGCCCAGGCCACAGAGGTAAGGAAGTTGAAGATACGGGCAGAAAAGGAGTAGCAGCAGGACCCGATCAGTGGGTCACTCAGGGAGACCAGCTCAGGGGAGAGGGCCATCAGGGCCATCGCAGACATATGCTCAGTCCTCAGCAAGCGCACCACCATCTGTGCACAGTTATCCACAGAGCAGCCACATAAGACTAGGTTCAGACAGTAGGAGAACCCAGCAGTCCGGTCGTTTGGTAGGGAGATCACAACAGCAGGGAGGGCTCCATGCCCCAAGTGTGGGAGATTTTGTATAGAGACTCGTTATTTGGATATCCCGGTGTGTTTTAGATGCTGGGTGAGAGGTCATATCCGGTGGGACTGTCGTGTGCCCAGTCAGGGCATTGGTAGGGATTTGCTCAGTCATCCGGTTCTTCAGTTGCCACATCATCTGTGCGTCCTCTAGCCTCAGCAGGGCGTGGTGCAGTTAGGATTGGAGCTCGTGGTAGAGATGGACCCAGCTGGTTTTATGCTTTAAGCGGTCGCCAGAGTGCAGAGGCTTCTCCAGATATGGTTACAGGTATCTTGTCCATTCAGGCTATTGATTGTTATGCTCTTATTGATCCTGGGTACTCTTTGTCTTATGTCACCCCATTCATTGCTTCAAGTTTTGGCATAGAACCCGAACAACTTCATGAGCCATTCTCCGTATCAACTTCGGTTGGTGATTCTATTACAGCTGCGCGAGTTTATAAGAACTGTGTTGTCACGGTATGTGGTCGCATTACCACGGCCGATCTTATCGAGCTTGGAATGATAGATTTTGATGTGATTATGGGAATGGACTGGCTTTATTCATGCTTTGCTAAACTTGACTGCCGAACGAGAGTCATGAGACTCGAGTTCCCTAATGATCCCGTTATTGAGTGGAAGGGGAATAGTGTGGTGCCGAAGGGTAGGTTTATTTCCTACCTTAAGGCTTCAAAGATGATTAGGAAGGGATGTATCTATCATTTGGTCCGGGTGGCGGACACCACTTCAGAGGTGTCTACCACCGAGTCCGTGCCAGTCATAAATGAGTTTCTTAAAGTGTTTCCGGACGAGCTTCTAGGGATTCCGCCAGATAGGGAGATTAATTTTAGGATTGATGTATTGCCATATACGCAGCCAATATCTATTCCACCATACAAAATGGCTCCAGCAGAGTTAAGGGAGTTGAAGGGGCAACTGAAGGATTTATTAGAAAAGGGGTTTATATGGCCGAGTGTGTCACCGTGGGGTGCTTCGGTTCTCTTTGTCAGAAAGAAAGATGGGTAGCTCCAGATGTGTATTGATTATCGGCAGCTCAACAAAGTCACCATCAAGAATAAATATCCATTGCCTCGGGTAGATGACTTTTTCGACTAATTGCAAGGTGCACGGTTCTTCTCCAAAATTGATCTATGGTCCGGGTATCACCAATTGAAGATTAGGGAGCAGGATATTCCCAAGACCGCTTTCAGAACTCGCTATGGTCACTTTGAATTCTTGATCATGTCTTTTGGGCTAATCAATGCCCCGACAACTTTTATGGATCTTATGAATCGGGTCTTCAAGCCATTTTTAGAGTCCTTCGTGATTGTTTTCATTAACGACATCCTTGTTTATTCGCGGGGCCGAGAGGATCGTGCCGGTCACCTCAGTGCAGTTCTGCAGACTCTTCATCAACACCAGTTGTATGCTAAATTTTTGAAATGTGAATTTTTCGAGTTTGTTACCTTTCTGGATCATGTTGTTTCTAGTAAAGGGATTCAGGTAGACCCCCAGAAGATTGCAACAGTGAAAGATTGGCCTACCCATGACCCCAACGAAGATTTGTAGCTTCTTAGGTTTAGAAAGGTATTATCGAAGGTTTGTGGAAGGATTCTCTACCCTTTCCTCCCCATTGACTAAGTTGACATAGAAAATAGTTAAGTTCCAATGGTCCGACGCTTGTGAGAAAAGTTTTCAGGAATTGAAGTCAAGGTTTACCTCGGCGCCAGTATTGACCTTGCTAGAAGGCACAGAAGGATTTGTGGTTTATTATGATGCCTCCAGGGTTGGTTTGGGGTGTGTGTTGATGCAACATGGGAAGGTTATAGCATATGCTTCGAGGCAGCTCAAGAGTCATGAGAAGAATTATCCGGCGCATGATCTTGAGCTTGCGGCAATTGTGTTTGCTTTGAAAATATTGCGACATTATTTTTATGGGATCCAGGTGGATGTTTTCTCAGACCACAAGAGTCTCCAATATTTGTTCAAGCAGAAAGAGCTGAATTTAAGGCAGTGACGGTGGTTAGAATTTCTCAAGGATTATGACATGAACATTTTGTACCATCCAAGGAAGGCGAATGCGGTGGCCGATGCTCTCAGCCGGAAGTCTATGGGTAGTTTGGCTCATTTGGGAGCGGATCAAAAGCCCTTAGACCGGGAGGTTTATCAATTGGCCAGTTTAGGAGTTTGCATTTGGGCCTCAGACGAGAGGGATGTTATGGTGCATAATGGAGCAGAATTGTCACTTGTAGCAAAAGTAAAGGAAAAGCAGTTTATTGATCCATCATTCGCTCAGATGAAGGAAGCAGTTTTGAATAACAAGACTTCGGCATTTTCACTTGGTGGCGAGGATGGTGTATTGCGATGTCAAGGCAGTCTATATGTTCCAAATGTGGATAAGCTTCGAGAGAGAGTAATGGCGGACGCTCATAATTCCAGGTATTCCGTGCACCCAGGTTCTACGAAAATGTATCATGATCTCAAGGAAATTTATTGGTGGAACGGTATGAAGAGGAGTGTGGCGGATTTTGTGTCTAAATATCCGAATTGTCATCAAGTAAAAGCTGAGCATCAGTGGCCCAGTGGGTTAACTCAACTTATGGAAATACCAATGTGGAAATGGGAAATCATCAACATGGATTTCATGGTGAGGTTACCTCACACTCAGCGCAAATTCGACTCAATTTGGGTAATAGTGGATCGACTCACCAAATCAGCTCACTTCCTGCCAGTCAAGTCCACCGATACTGCAGAATAATATGCTAAGTTGTATATCAAGCAAATAGTAAGGCTTCATGGCACTCCACTTTCTATTATCTCAGATCGAGGGGCCCAATTCACAGCTAATTTTTGGAAGAAATTTCAGCAAGGTTTGGGTACTCAGGTGAATCTCAGCACGACTTTTCATCCACAGACTGACGGTCAAGTAGAGTGGACTATTCAGACGCTTGAGAATATGTTACGGGCTTGTGTCTTGGATTTCAAAGGTAATTGGGATGATCACTTGCCACTCATAGAGTTTGCTTACAATAATAGCTTTCATGCCAGCATTCAAATGGCCCTATTTGAGGCACTGTACGGAAGGAGGTGGAGGTCTTCGATTGGATGGTTTAAAGTGGGTGAAGCAGGATTGATAGGGCCAGATCTTGTACACCAGGCTATGGAGAAAGTTAAAGTCATTCAGGAAAGGATGAAAATTTCTCAGAGTTGTCAAAAATCCTATGCGGACGTTCGTCGAAGAGAATTGGAATTTCAAGTTGATGATTGGGTGTTCTTGAGGGTATCTCCTATTAAGGGAGTCATGCGATTAGGGAGAAAAGGGAAGTTGAGTCCTAGGTATGTCGGGTCGTATCGGATCACTCAAAGGATAGGGCAGGTAGCTTATAGGCTGGAATTGACTCCTGAAATGTCATTAGTGCACTCGGTGTTCCGTGTGTCCATGTTAAAGAAAGTGATTGGAGATCCATCCACCATTGTCCCGGTCGAGACCATCGAGGTTAATAAACATTTGTCTTATAAAGAAGTTCCGGTTGCTATTCTTGATAGGCAAGTCCGTAAATTGAGAAATAAGGAAGTTGCTTCAGTTAAAGTATTATGGAGAAGTCAACGAATTGAGGAAGCCACATGGGAAGTAGAAAATAAAATGAAGGAAAAATATTCCCATATATTTGAACAAGTCTAGTAGTAATCGTGCGAACTCTTATCTCTAAACAAACTGGCATTGTGTCCAAATTGGTGCAAAGACACCCCATCTTTTCTTCCTAAATGCTTTACTATTGAAATTCCTCAAGTTGTGCAAGAATTGTATGTGTTGTGATTGTTTAAGTCATGTGAACCTCTCTTTGGTAAATGAAAGTTTTATAAAAGCTCATGTGATAAGTAAACAACTAATGGTAGTGTAGATTGGTAATGATTAATTGAAATGCATGTAGTATGTTGAAGCGGTTAAATTGTACGGGACTCATTGAAGTGACTAATTTATGTGAAAAATGTAGTAAGTGATTGAGTATGTGCAATTGTTGAGGTAATGAATGGTATACCAGATGTAGGGATAATAGTAATTGTGTAATGGCGCTTGGAAATATGTTTCGGGGGCTCTCTCATAGGTAGATAATCCTAATTATAAAAGGAAACTCTGGCGAAATTTTCTAAAAATTTAGGAGTCTGCATATCAAGCTTTTTCAAAACCAACTGCTTTTCAAGATCCTCATTCGAGGACGAATGATTTTAAGTGGGGGAGGATGCAAGGCCCCGTAAAAAAATTTGTGCTCAAAACCTAGTAGCTCGTAGTGTTAGGTTTCGAATATGTGTTAGGAACCCTTTGTACTGATCTAAGCATTTAAAAATCAAAGAGTCAAAGTTTTCCAGAAAAGTGCTATTTTGCGGTCCAGAATGCGGTTGCAAATCAAGTATGCGGACCGCATTTCTGCCGCAGATTAAGTTAGTGGTTTTGTTAAAAGCGAGGTCAAAATACGGTCCATTATGGGATCGCATAACTAATATGCGGACCGCATTTTTATCGCAAAGTGAGTCAATGTGTTTGTCAAATTTGAGGTGAAAAATGTAGTGCATTATGCGACCGCAAATCGGGTATGCGGACCGCATTTCCGTCGTAAAGCCAAACAGTAGGTCAGGTTTTTGGAGCACTTCTGCGGTCCATTCTTCGGACCGCATTTCATCTCTGCAATCGCAAAGTGCGACCGCAAACCTGACTCGGGCTCCTAATTTTCTAAATTTTAAACCCGACCCCCTTTTTAATAAAACACCCCAACCCCTCATTTTAATGATTTTTCTGAACAAACTAGAGAGAGGAAGGGAGAGTTTTTAAGAGAGGAGGTCTTGAATTCATCAATTTGATTCTTCAAAGTCACCCAGGCCGGCAAATTTCAAAGTAATTGTCTTTATCCCCATTCTTGCAGGTAAAATCCCCAATCCTTTTCTATTGATTTTCAGGTTTGAACATAAATAGGGAGTCTCATGCATTGATTCTTGAAAATAAAGGATTAAAATGTACATGCATGCCTTTTAAAACCTAAAACCTATTAAGGGAAATTGGGTAGAAGTAAAGGTTTGCAAAAGAAGGATTGATAACCTAAATATGTTCGGGTAGTAATTATGAACTTCAATCCTAAGATGTATGTGTTAACTTGTGCACTAGATTGACATTGATAGACTGTTTGGTGAATTGAAAGTAGAAGTTAAAAGGGAATTCGGCTCCAGGTATGTATGACTAACTTTGACCTTTGTAAAGTCACTTTGTTTGGTGTACGACTATTTGGTATGTGATATCTATGTGGACTATTGTGAAATTCTTGTGATTGGTATGCTTTGAGTTTTCGTGGTTAAGTCTCCCGATATAATGGTGCAAGTAATTGGCAACAATATAAATATATGTGTGTGAATGTGTCTACGTGGTAAGAGGTGGTATACAAATGATGGAAAGAAATCGTAATTGATGTAATCAAAATAACTGTGGTAATAACATATATGGCTTGTCATGGGCAATTATCGTTGTGGCTTAAATTGCATATGAGCTGTTGAATATGATGGAAATAGTATTGATGGTTATAGAAATTCTTAGTGAATTGTTGTTGTTGTTCTTTCTTGTGAATTGTTGTTGTTGTTGTTATTTGTGAATTGTGATTGTTTGGTGGGATCGAGTTGCGCACGAAAACACAAAGTAATAAGGTGTGGGTTGTAGTGATAAGTGTGGCCGAGGTAGTAAGGGTGGCCGAGGTAATAAGGATGGAAAGTGATCAAAATCACTATTGAAATGAAAATATGAGAAAATTGTAAAACTATTGATGTGATAATGGCGAAGGGGAAAAATGAGAGATTGTAAAATTGTTTGGCTTGATTGTTCCTTTCATGTGTATCTGATTGTTGATTCTATCATTGCTCGTTACTTGTGTATGGTTTGAGTTTACTTGGGACAAACTTTGTTCATACATACCAGTATAATTCAAATGTAATGATGTCCCTTTTGCCGGGGGCGCTACATTCGTGTTATGATTGTATGTGGATCCACGGCAGGTACTCCAGTCCACCGACCGTAGCTCCCCTTCACTTCCCGTCCGCTGAATTGGTGAGCCCCTTTCCTCTCGGGGCCTTGTGTGGCTCGTTCCGCTTTTATTTCGAAGTCTTGTTTTGGTATTTGTGTAAGGTATAGCTGGAGCCTTGTTACCGACAAGTATTGTATCATCCTTTTGTATCCTTAGAGGCTCCGTAGATAGGAAATGTGTGTTGTGAACTTATGTAATTATGTATTTTGTACATTGGGCGATGTGAGTTGTAAACCACTCTAAGTAACCATGTATGTTTTGTAAAAAGGGTGTTTTAATTATAAATGGCTATTTTCTTTGATTAATGAGTAATGAGAACACGGGGTAACACGTGGGGTAGGAAAGTCACCCAGGTCCGCCTGATTGGGGCTACCCGGTCGAGCGGCGGTCGCGCCTCTCGGTTTTGGGGCATGATACAAACAGTATCAAACATGGTAAGGAAACACAAGTTAAGACAACTACTCTAAAGTCCCAACTGACAACTACGAGATACATGATTAAGCAAACCAAAGGCATAATGAGTGACAAAACAGCGTGGGAGCACAATTACAGATGAGTAAGTCATTACAGGAATTCAGAGCTGATAGGGGAAGCAAGTTCATGTCAAGAAGTAAATGTAGACATTCAAGTACCAATACATTAGGTCAAAACAAACTTAAGAGAGTCTAAATTATTCAAGTTAAGCATAAACATGTCTCAAAACTGCAGCTTTAGGTAAAATCAAATGCTAAAGAGGTTCAGATTACAGAACAAGTTCAATGCTAACAAGGTTGCACACAGAGGTAGCCCATAAACATATTATGTCACGAATTTTAGAGGTATGAATATACAAATCATGAACACAAAAGAACAAAATTGTAAAAGCTAAGAGACTTACAAGTTATCAACTGACAAATAGACAAATAAGAAAGAACAAGCTCCAAAATACCCTAAATGTCAACAAAGAGCAATAGAACCTAGGATCTTAGTGCATCAGAGTTCCAAGAGCTTCAAATGAACCCCGGGTAGTGTTCGCACCAAGAAAAGTTTAAAAATCGAGTTCTGGTGACCTTGGCTTTGAACCGGCCAAGAACCAAAGTACGAAACAAGAGAATGAGAGAACAATAGAGTGATAGCTTCGATTTTTAGTGAATCTTGTGATTAAAAGTCTGTTTCCGAGGGGAATGGGGAGGGATTTATATAGTAGTTAAACCAGGCAAGTAAATAAGGAAAGAAGTCAATCAAACATAAACAAAGAAAGGAAAAATATACATGCAATCATAAACTAACCAGTAAAGCAAAAAAATCAAAAATCAAACCCTAATTAGGGTTCAACGTTTGAAAATTCATCTACCGGTATGAGAAATCAACTATTCTTCCATGTATATTGATGTGATATTGTCTAGATCTTAGCGATTAAAGCTGAACGGGATCGCATATGAGAGATAGTACTTGCAAAGTTTAGGAAAGTACTAAGTAACACCATAGTCTTGCCAGTAATACTGACGTAACACATAAAAGGTAAGAAAATCATAGAAGGAATCCATGATTGAGACAGATTCGGAGAAGATTGATAGGGCGGCTAGGGTTTCTGAAGGAGGGAGGAGTGTTTGAAGGAGGTTGATGAAGAGAAATGGGGATTAGGGTTTGGGTGAGGGATATAAGGAAAGTGGGGGAGTGTTATGATCCGTTGATCACTTTTGATCAACGGATAGGATTTAAACAAGTTGGGTCGGGTTTTTGACACCAGACTTTCTCACACTTTTCCCTTTCTCTGCAGATTCTCCAGTCAGCTTCTCACCAGACTTCTCAGACGCCTTCTCATCGGACTCTTTTACCTCAACATTTTTCATAGATGGCTCTCTTGTCGGTCTTGGAACTGCAAGTTTCTTTGAGGGCTTATGAATTAAGGAACTAGGTTCCTCATTCTCCTCTTATCAACATCAACAATTAGTGCTAGAGGTACCTCCTCTTCATTTACCAGTTTTTCACCCTTCTCCAACCTCCTCCTCGTCTTCTCTTCTTTTTTTTCTTCAGAACTGACTAAATTACTTCCTTCTTTTTCAGTCTAGTAGTAGGTCTTCTAGGAGTTTCCCTTCTACTCCTAGCAACATTAAAACTAGCAACAAATATATTGTTATAATCTTCCTCAGTGTCCTTATTCTCTTCCTAAGAAAGAGATCTCATCTTAGGAACAACAACGGTTAATAGCTCAGCATCAAAATGAGGAGAGAGTGCGGGATCAGTGCTAACCTGAAAATCTTTTGAAAAACATGTAGTTTCATCCCAAGTAGGAGCAAAGGGATTCCCTTGGGCTGAGGGATCAGGTTTATCGAGTGGTTCCCTACCCTCTACCCGAAGACGATGACATTCCTCTTGAGATCCAATGGTCTCAGTAACACCTTCATAACCACAAAAACAAACTTCCCTCTTCAACTATTAACAACATATTTCTATGGCTTCTTGTTCATTTAACCCCAAAAGAGATTCAGAAGACACATGAGGAATATTACATATAGGGTTGTCTACATTCAAATAATAGCTTGGAGTAATCGGTATTGAGTCTTTACCATTATGAGCCACACTCTGTTGCACCTTTAAGTTCTCGTCAACTTGTAGGCTGGAGACATCCTAATTTTCTTTCCTCTAATGTTTCTTCCTCATCCATTTTTTTGGCGAGGCGGATAGAGAGGTCACATCCACAATCCTCCTTGGGTTTGGAGTTTTGCGACTTCGATGAGAATCAATACTTGATTGGGTTGGAGAGGAAGCAGTGGGTGGTTGGGAGTCTTGTGTAGGGTTTGGACTGGGTGGCATAGGAGACTTAGACTCTATCGTCTGTGCTTCACGATATGAAGACACAGTGGGGACTACGCTCGGAACATTTGAGGCTTCTAGATTCTCAGACATGGTGGAGATTTGCAGTGAGAACTAAAGAGAGGGAGTATTTGGTTATTGATAAAAATGGAATTTTTGGCTTCTGATGTGAACAACGATGAAAAAGATAGCGTTTGGGTTCATATAAGGAGGGGGGACCGGTTACAAATGGTTATAGATTTTTTGGGTAGACGTATCATTTAGTAACGGGTACGACGTTTGGGTTCTCAAGAGAGATGAAAAAAAAACAAAAATTTTAATGACATGGCACTTTTACAGACATTAAAGATGTGCATAAGAGTACAAAGGAATTAATAACCCGCCTCAAGGGAACCAGTTTCCATGACCATGTTTTGAAAATATGAGACTTATCCTTTTACCAAGATGATATGACACTAGCTTCTTGTTTGCTCTGTAATTACCATGTGTGTCTACTTGTAACGGTATATAAATGAGTCAGAACTTGCCGAAAAATACTTTTTAGCTATTTACCTGTTCATTCTTTCATAGCCAATCATTGAGGGACCAAGTGCTCAGTTTGATTTTATCAACCCTAGTGCCAATTGATTATTTTCAAAGTGCTTTCTATTTAGTGCTTCAGTGAAGATATCTGATACTTGGTCTTTTGTCTTGCAGAACTTCATACAGATAAGACATTTTTCAACATTATCTCTGAGAAAATTATGTCGCACATCAACGTGCTTTGTTCTCTTAAGTTGAACTGGATTTTTTTCCATGTTGAGAGCACTAGTGTTATCACACAGTAATGGCATACAATCAGAAAAGACACCAAAATCCTACAACTGCTGCTTGATCCACAACAACTAAGCACAGCAAGAGGCAGTCGCCACATACTCAGCTTCTGCAGCTGAAAGAGCATGGAGTTTTGTTTCCTTGTAACCCATGAAATCAGACATGATCCCAGAAAATGTTCCATGCCAGAAGTGATTTTTTTATCCACCAAATAACAAGCATAATTAGTGTCAACATACCCAATCAAGTTGAAATTGTCTCCTGAAGGGTAGTAGAGAACCTGGCCCTGCGTTCCCCTTTAGATACCTTAGAATTCTCTTGGCATACTTTAGATGTGATTCCTTTGGACTAGATTGAAACCTAGCACATAATCCTACACTGAATAAAATGTCTGGTCTGCTTGCTGTGACGTAAAAGAGTGAACCGATGATACCTCTGTACATGGTTTCGTTGATAAGAGAACCAGGTTCATCCATGTATAGACGAGTGGCAGTGGCAATATGAGTATTAATAATCTTTGAACTTTCCATCTCAAATCTCTTCAGAAGCTTTTTAATGTACTTATGCTGACTTATCATCGTGCCCTTTGGAGTTTGCTCAACTTGTAGACTGAGAAGAAATTCAATTCCCCCATCATGGTCATTTCAAACTCACTTCCCATGACCTTTGCAAATTCTTCACATAGAGAATCATTTGTTGCATCAAAGATGATGTCGTCAATATAGACTTGCATAATGAGCAGGTTCCTCCCCCGTTTCTTCAGAAATAAGGTGTTGTCGACTATTCCTATTGTAAAACCATTTTCAAGGAGTAATTTGGACAACCTTTCATACCATGTGCGAGGAGCCTGCTTCAACCCATATAAAGCCTTGTCGAGTTTGAATACATGCTAAGGATGCTCATGACATTCAAGTTGTATGACCTCCTAGATAACTAGGAGGTAGTTTGACGAAGACTTCTTATTTTAGATATCCATTAAGAAATGTACTTTTGACATCCATTTGGAACAATTTGAATTCCATATGAGATGCAAAGGTAATGAGGATTCTGATGGATTCCATTCAAGCAACTGGAGCAAAAGTTTCATCATAGTCGATCCATTCTTCTTCATTGTAGCCTTGAACTACTAACCTTGCCTTGTTCCTTGTTGTGTTACCAAACTCATCAAGTTTGTTTCTAAACACCCACCTTGTTCCTATAAAAGTTCTGCAGAGGGTCGAGGAACCAGGTTTTATACGTTGTTCCTTTCAAATTGATGGAGTTAATCTTTCATAGTAGTAATCCAGTCAGCATCTTTCAATGCTTCCTTGATATTTTTCGGCTCAATTTGAGACAGAAAGATTGAGAAGGCAAGTGAGTTTCTTGACATTGATCTAGTTTAAATCCTTGAGTCAAGAAGAGTGATCACGTTTTGAGGAGGGACCTGATCATGTACCTGTTCACCAACTAGATGCAGTGTTAACTGCATCTAGCTAGAAAATCTTTGCAATACCATTGTCAATCAACATTGTACTAGCCATGTCTTCAAGAGTCCTATTTTTTCTCTCCACAACACCATTTTGTTGTGGTATTCTAGCAACTGAAAAAATTATGGCTTATACCATTTTCAGCACAAAATTTGTCAAACTTTGCATTGTCAAACTCTGTGCCATGACCAGATCTTACACTCACAACATCATGGCTCATCTTTACTTGGATATTCTTTACAAAAGCAGCAAATAATGGAAAAGTCTCATCCTTGGTTCTGAGGAACAAGGTCCAGATGAATCTGTTGTAGTCATCCACTATGACAAAAATATACTTCTTTCCTCGTCTGTTTGGCACTCTCATAGGTCCACATAGATCCATATGAAGGAGATCAAGTGTCCTTGAGGTGCTTACTTCCTTTTTTGTTTTGAAGGAGGACATGACTTGATTTCTTTTTACACATGCATCACACACCTTGTGATCTTTGAAACTTGACTTAGGCACCCCATGAACCAGGTCCTTCTTGACCAGTTTGTTCAGCAATGTAAAACTTGCATATCCCAATATTTTATGCCACAGTTCAACATCATCATCCACAATACTCAAACATGTGAGATACCCCATTTTGCAAGGACTCAAAATCAGCAACATAAATACTTTTGTATCTTTTTTCCATCAGGAGCACTTCACCAATCACGAGGTTTGTGACAGTGCAGATTTTTTTACACAAATTACACCTTGTTTCCTTTGGCGTAGATTTGAGAAATACTCATTAGGTTGTACTTCAAGCCATTCACATAATACACATTTTCAATTGGTGAGTAAGTGACTTCCTAATTCTTCTTACTCCGAGAATGTATCCCTCTTTGCCATTGCCAAAGGACATACTCCCTCCTTGCAGGGTTTTGAGTGAAAGGAAATCATTAGTGCTTCCGGTCAATTTCTTTGGGTGAATCAAGGTAATTTTGTTCCAAGAAGGCATCACATGTTTTTTATTTGAGGGACCAGGTTCTTTAGCTGTAGTTACTTTTTCAGCAAAAACTTTATTTTTTTTGTTGGGACTGAAATTTAGCTTTACAGGTTTCTTTAAAATGTCCAGTATTACCACGGTGAGTGCAAAGCCATTTATCAGGTCCACTTAAGAGATTTTTCTAGGTCATTCTTAACTCTACCTAGATCTTCCTGAAGTTGTCTTTTTCTCTCAAGTTCAGCACACACTAGATTTCATTGATTTTAGCTCATTTTTAAGCCTAAGGTGTGCCTCACTTGTAACATTCTTCCCCTTTTGATTTTTCTCATACCTACCTTCCCTTTTTAGTTCCTCAATTATTTTCTTTAGGTCCACAACTACTACTAATAAGTCATCTCTGTCATGCTCCATGTTTTCAATCTTTTCAGTTGAAGCATCTTTTTCCCTTTTTAGACCTTCAATGGTCCCTTTTAAATCGACCACAACAACTACTAGATCATCTCTCTCATGTTATACTTCTCCTAGTTCCATAGTTAGCACATTCTTATCATTAATGAGATTGTGGTATGTATCAATTAGAACATTAGCTAAGGATATATGCTTCATTTGAGAATAGGACTTCAAATTTCTTTGAACGTCCAGAAAGTTTACCTCATCGTCATCGTCCTCACCAAATTTTTCCATCAGTGCAAAAATTGAGTCATACTCAACTGCTTCACTTTTGACGTACATCATTGAA
The DNA here is from genome assembly GCA_026770625.1 of Nicotiana glauca. Classification (NCBI taxonomy): domain Eukaryota; kingdom Viridiplantae; phylum Streptophyta; class Magnoliopsida; order Solanales; family Solanaceae; genus Nicotiana; species Nicotiana glauca. The sequence continues at coordinate 31,559 of MU724440.1, read as the reverse complement.
GTATCACCTTATTCATCATCCCCTTCAGATTCACTAGATAAATCTCCTCATGCAGCAAGAGCTTGTTTCACAATATTGTTAGCAACGTCTTTTCTTTTGAATCTTCTGTCAGGAACCAGGTTCCTCTTTGTTACTTTATTAGTGTTGTGCTTGTGCAGAGGACAATCTTTAATGAAATATCCTTGATTTACACATTTATGATACAAGTCATAGCCTTTTGGTCTGCTGGAGCTACCCCTTTTTGGAACGCCTCCATTTCTGTGCACCATCTTCTGGAATCTTTTTGTTAGATAAGCCATGTTAGCATCCCGGCACTTGAGTCATTGTTGTAATCCTTGAGAACCAAGTTCTTCTCCTTCTTGGGTTCTCTTCTTTCATGGTCCTTCTTTTTCTTTATTTTATATGTCTTCAGATTTCCAATGAGTTCATCAATGGTCAACTTTTGCAAATCCTTTGCATCTGTGATAACATTGACCTTGCTTTCCTAGGAATCAAGTAGTACACTAAGTATTTTCTTGACAAGTTTGTTCCTTGGAATGATTTCTCCCAGAGAGTGAAGCTCATTGATGATGGAGGTGAATCGAGCGTACATGTCCTGAATGGACTCATCATCCTTTATCCTGAAGAGTTTGTACTCAGTGGTAAGCATGTTGATTTTTAACGGCTTGACTTGAATTGTTCCTTCGTGTGCCATTTTCAGAGCTTCCCACATCTTCTTAGCAGATTGAAAGTCAAAGATCCTGTTGTATTCGTCTGGTCCAATACCACAGACAAGGTTTGCTCGAAAGTTCTTCTCTATGGCTTTTCGATCAGCATTGTTGTGATCCTTCCTTGTCTTAGGAACTGTCACTACTGTTTGCCAATAGTCTTCATAGGAACGAAGGGTCCATAGTCGATAACATTCCAGAGCTCTGAATCTTCAGCCATGATAAAATTATACATCCTTGTCTTCCACCATCCTTAGTATTATCCATTGAACCTCGGTGGTCTGTAAGTAGATTGGCCTTCTTCAATGTTTGGTGGAGCAGCCATAATGATCCTTTCTAGGTGTTAGCTTGATAGAAACAACCCAATCTGATACCAATTGATAGAAACTAAGGGTTCACCAACATTTATAGAAAACCTAGTTCTCTATTAGTTCCTACAGAACATATACACACACACCCCAGTAAGTAAATAACACAATGGAGTTTTACGTGGAATACTCTCATCTCCCGGGATTAAAAAATACGACCTACACTCGTAGTATTTCAACTTCACTACTAAGCAATCTTCAGATTACAAACTATTGTAACCTAGGAATTAAACTCTTAACTTATAATAACTCTATTACAAAGCTTACAACTCGACTAACTTTATCCAAGACACAAACACAAGGTTTACGATTTTACAAAAATATTTTCTACACAATGCTTCTAGCTAAGATAAGTGGGAATGACAAGTAAATCACTTTAACAAAGGTGCAACACAACTAAGGACATATAATGACTCAATGCAGGAAACTGGTCCTTCATTATGTTTTTCTATATTCTTGAAGCCTTGAAAGTCACCTGCAAGATCGCCACACACTTAGAGATAAAGCTTGTTTAATTCTGGGATGTGCAAGTGTGTTGTTTTTCTTTGCTTCATGTTAATATTAGCGAAGTGATGTCACTTGGATGATGCAAGCACATTTAGTACAAGGGCATTCCCTATAAAGTGAGTGCTGCAATGTTTGCCTTATTCCGTGTGTGCAGAGGAATAGTTGTAGCAACTTTACAACTGTGGGGAGTTGATTGGTACAGTCAGCAAGGGAACTGATGTCCATATGTTTCCTCTGTCATTTTCTTTTACTGTGAATTCTTGAAACGTGTCCTCGACTTGAGATTTGTTGTTCTTGAGCACTTTGAGAATGTGAAACATGTTCCTCATCTGATTCTTATCATTAAGTTTGTTAGCTCATCAAAATATAACATGTCACATAACCTATCAATTTAGTTCAATGTGAAATAGTGAAAGATCTCTATCCATACGTACATATAACCAATGATATGTCATGTAACCTTTCTATTAGCATTCCATGACTTAATCTAAAAATGTATAATTCATCTAATCCAGTTTGTTCAAATTTGGCTAGACGGATTAGATATATAGGCGACATATTCATCGAAAAATTAGAGCGATCAAAATCAACGCAACGAAAAGGTTAGGCCAATTAACTTACATTACTTACTTAAGTCAACGTCTAATAGTTTTGTTAAAAGGTATGAAATAAAATATTTTCGGTTAATTTAAGTTATATATGCTACTTTGTTGTACAACATCATTTTTAGAAATTTAATTGTATACCTATATATTTAAGAAACAAAAATAAATAAACAGAAAAATAGTTTTAAATTAGGTAAGAAGGGCTATGACTCATTAATCAAACTCATCCAGCAAATTTAGGCAAGGAGAAGACATTACTCGTTCATTAACTCAGGACCGTATTTTGATCTATCCAAATTGAACATCATTACTTCGTCCTTTTGAGACTTCTTTATTGATAAGATAACTTGCACCTTGGTCTTACACAATAAAAGAAGAAGGGCCATGTGCAGGATATCCAAGAATTCGTCCAATTTTTCTTAAATTTCAGTCCTCAATATTAAAGGAACTCTTAGGAAAAGAAGTAGCCTAATATTATAACTAATTTACACTAACTTCCATATTTTAAAGTCAAATAGCACATGGCCATCGAAGCGATTTCACGAAATCTATGAACCCAACTGTACCTTTATTAAAAATATTTCTTAATACTATATCCTTTATGGAGCTCTGAAATCTATAACAAAATTGTGATTTTAGGAGACAATTGTAATAAGATTTGAAGGAGGGGGTGGAAATCCAGGTCAATAATGTCAGGTCGTAATCGAGTTCCAGATGCAGCTGTATTTGTTCTCATAATCTAATAATTTGTTGCCAGTAAAAAGAAGCGTCTTTTACTCATCATATTGTGCTGCTATTGGCTGTTACTTGCATTGTTTGGGAACGTACTACAGTTTTATTTTCTTTTCACTTATCTTCTGTTTGAAATTAAAGAGTATAGTTTAATCAGTAGCCCATATATAAGTGGTGTCAGAGCTTGTTTAGTTTGCATGTTAACTATTTTATCGGATACCTCCTATGTTATACTCCCTCCGTCTCAATTTATGTGAACCCATTTGATTGGGCACGGAGTTTAAAAAAAAAGAGAAGACTTTTGAACTTGTGGTGTAAAATGAAGCACATATATTTTGTGTGGCTATAAATCATTGCATAAAGGTAAATTATTTCCAAATAGGGAAAGAGGTCATTCTTTTTGGCACGGACTAAAAAGGAAATAGGTTCACATAAATTGAAACGGAGGGAGTACTAAAGATGAGAAGATATAATCTAGGGTCTAATATCTTATTACAATTGAAAATTGTTTCCTAAAGAGTAGCGGACCTCACAGCAGTTAACACACACACGACGCGCCTGGAATCATACCAAATCCGACCAAAACAGAGCAGAAAGATGCTGTAAATCCAGTCGAAAATTAAGAATTTGGGTAAGAAACTAGGGTTTGTGGGAGAAGAGAGTTTGGTTGTATGCAAAAAGAGAGAGATTGTATTGGGGTTTGCAAATATGCGGTAATTATGTGAGAGAAAATACAAAAAGGGAGAGAGAAAAATAATAGTTAGCATATATGGTGCTTTAATTGTAGGATGTAACTATATTTAGATTTTTTGCTATAAAGGATAAAATGTATTTATATGATGTAATATTTTAAAATGGTATTTATTATTGATAAATAGGGTACTAAGGTTTTCTATAGGGTGTAAAAATACTTAAAGTATCTTCTTTAGTCTTGCCGAGATTTAAATTTTAATCTCTCATGATTTTTACCACACTGTCATGCCACACCCTTAAATGCAATTGAACAAATTCATTCGTATTCCTTTGGAGAGAGGAAATTATTGAGGGTAAGCTAGTTAAAGTTGAAGAAAGGAAATAATATAAAATAAGAATGAACTGTATATGAATAAATCTGTATGATGGCAGCAGAAATGGTATCTATAGGTAAAAAAAAAAAA
>MU724440.1:0-10857 GCA_026770625.1 Nicotiana glauca | reverse complement strand
GGGGGGGGGGGGGGGGAACTTGCAGGGTAAGAAGAGGGCCAAATGGAGGATAAAATTAACAGAATGGAGACCTCAATAATATAGACAATGTGGGGATGAAGAATACTGAAGTACCACAAGCGAGCTTGGAAGTACAGGGAAAAACAAAGCAGAACTATACGGAAAAATCCAACAGTAGCACTTAGAGGGTAGAGGAGTCTATAATGGAGTCGTCAAGCCTAGGATCAAAAATAAAGAAACAGCCGGGTATACAGCTAGTGGTAGAACTGGAGAAGCATCAGATGACTCTCTAAACTACAAACAAGATGGATGTACAAACATTGAATGATGATTGTTTGAAGCAACTTGAGGAGGAGGCTCCTAATAGCTCGGAAGATGAACAAGTAGGCAGCTCGGTTGATGGGCAAGAAGACTGCTTCTAACAACACCAAAAACAGGTGGTGGATAATAAAGGGTTGTCCCCTAGGGGAAGAAGTAGAGGTAGAAGCAGAAGCAGATGCAAGAAAAGTGGAAAAGGAAGGAAACCTAAATCCATACCTCACTCTGAGGGGAGGACACAAAGCCAACAATCCTAACTGATTGATGATCAGTGCAATATTCTTAAATATTAGGGGAATGAGGTCTCAAAAAGCCAATCACAGGCTTAAAAACTTAGTAAAGAAAAACAAGGTTCAGTTTGTTGCGGTCTTTGGACCATTTGTTCACAAACCAAAAATAGAGGGATACAAAAGGTTCCTGGGTTTTGAACATTGTATGTCTAATGAGATTGGACAAATATGGTGTTTTTGGTCATAATATGTGAATGCCAACGTAATAAGTATGGATGATCAACAAGTGACTCTACGATTTGAATCAAATAATGAGGATGATGGGATCTTCATTACTGCAGTTTATCAAAGTGTACTGCTGGGAAAGGAAGGACCTGTGGGAAAGTTTGGTGAGTACAGCTGTCACACCTCTTTTTCTCCAACCCAACCCTATTACGAGGTTGAGTTAGAAGAGTTTTTCCAATTAAAGTGACATTTTGAAAAGAGATTATTTATTATTTAGAGTCGCCACTTGGAATTGAATTTTGGTGTTTCAAGTCACCTTTTATTGAATCCCTTATCAAAAGGAAGATTTGACTCCGAATTTATGGTCTACGAAAATAGAAGACTGAGTAAGAAATTCTATTGATCGAGAGAAAGGTGTAAGGCACCCCTCGAGTCCCGTGGTTCTAACACGGTCGCTTTATTGACTAATGTAAGGCTTAAATTAATTTTTGGCAATTCTTGTATTTTTATTCGTTATGGCTTGTCTATTACCACTTCACTTAATTTATTATATTTTATTAATTGTTTTGACCTAGATGCGGTACGCACACAAGGAATTTCTTTGAAGTTAGATGTTAAACCAAGGTACGGAATGTACACATGGTTAAAAATATAATTAGTTTAAATTTAAAGGCATCGAGATGCGGGAATGCGCATATAATCTGTTTATTACTTAAGCATATCGATCCCAGGTTCGGATATGAACACATGAGTTAATATTTAAAGTACATCTATAGTTTTTCTAGTATTTTAGAGAATCTCAATTATTTATCTATTTTATTATTTTTATTATTATTATTTTTACCAATTTTAAAGTAAAATATAACTAAGAGATGACCATTGGCCTAACTTTAAACCCATCCCCATGTAGTCCATTATGTGTCAAATAATCAGCTTCTATATGGCGTAGTTAAATGAAATGGGTATTGAAAACTAAATCAACCCAAAAATATATTATAATAATCATACACGAGAAATAAGCCCATTTAAAATACGCGTAGAGGAAATTTAAAGTTACTGTTACTGAGCAAATGCTATGACCAAACTACTCCACTCACATTATGCTCACATAATAAATTATTTTTTATTTTTCCTTTATCCAAATCATATATAACCAAATCCTATTTCATAAAAAAAATGTAAGTAGAACATTCATATCTCAAACAGACAAACTTCAAATGAACCAATTAATTCAACAAATATTTAAAAGGTACTAACTAAAGAAAACGAAGGAACTATTCAATTTAAACAAAACCAACTAAAACAAATATAATATTGCATTTGAAACATTAGACAAAGAAGGGACCTTTATTGCAGAATATTCAACTGCTAAGATTTGTTTGGATAAACAAGAATCACAGACCACGTTTGTCACGACCCAAAATCCACTAAAGGTCGTGGCGGCGCCGGACACCTCTGTCAGGCCAGCCAACTCAAATACTTTAAGTTAGTCTCGTTTTATCACTTTTAAAATACAGGATCTTTCCTTCATTATTTAGAAATTTTAAAGAATATATTTTCAAATCAAATTTTAAGGTTAAGCAATTAATACAATACTCCAAACCATCCCAGAACCCGGTATCACAAGCACATGAGCAACTATTGATAAGAGAAATAAAATACAACATCCGTCTGGAATACAGTGGACGGAACGTAAATACAGTACACTGGAAAGGACTACCCTAGCTGCGGTCGCCTCGAGTGATGCAGCTCACCTAGTCCCAGCGTCATCCATGCTGCTATGCCCAATAGGCTGTTAGAGGTATATATACCTGTGCAACAAAAATGCACAGAAGTGTAGTATGAGTACGTAATCAACGTGTACTCAGTGAGTATCCTAATCCCGAAGGGGTAGAGACGATATGGCCAACTTCGACAATCACTAGAGGTCAATTAAAAATATTCTATAAGTGCGAGGATAATCATGAATTTATATAGAAGTTCAAATTGCGAAGCCAGAAAACAGGTAAACACCTTCAATAATAAATCAAGGGCTTCAAAGGTTTATTCTTTATTATCTTATCAGTTTACATCAAGCCACGTAGGGCCAATTCCACATTTACAATTTTCAAGTAACAGATAAGCATGCGCAAATCATGCCGAGGTTGACGGCCCGCTCCAACAGAAATGTAAATTTTGTACTGCCGAGGGTCGAGCGGCCCGTACCATAGATGCATCTATTAATCTGCCGAGGCATTCGGCCCGTTCCAGAAATAAACATATACTCTGCTCGCGAATTATGCATGCGACGCATGTACACATAAAAATACATGCTCAATCAGTCAAATAAGAGCTTATCGGGGAATATTTATTCAAATAAAACCAATTCTGCTTTAACAATTTTAAGAAATGAAGCTTAATCCCTTTGAAATTCATTTACTAATTTAATGTAATTTAGGCAGTTCAAACCATAAATGGGTTCACTATAATCAATGTATAACATGCTCTTTGGGTCCTACACTACCCGGACAATAGCATGATAGTAGCTACACACGGACTCTCGTCACCTTGTGCGTACGTAGCCCCCCACAAATAGGAGCACATAATCATTTACTTCACCTATGGGGTAAATTCTCCCTCACAAGATTAGAAATGAGACTCACCTCGCTCCGAAGATCCGCAACTGGCATTCTACATTCTTCCGGAGAGTTGGACCAATGCCCAAAGCTCCAAAACTAGCCAATGGTGATACAAATCCATTAATATATGCTAAGGTACTCATTACAATCCAATTTACAACAATTCCTAACCCGATCAAAAAGTTGACGAAAATGCCCTCGGGCCCACGTGCCCGGAATCCAAAATTTTTCGAAGATAAAGGTTACTCATGACCTTAGGAACTCAAATATATGATTTTCTCTTAATTCCATACTCAAAATCGTGACTAAATTTCAAGAATATAATTTTATAGGTTTTCCTCTAACCCTCAATTTTCTATCCATTTTCATACTAAAATCCATACATAATTAATGTATTTAACTCATAATAGGTAGAAATAACTTACTTTAGCATTGTTGATGAAGAACCTCTCTTGAATCCTCCCAAAATCGCCAAAGCCATGAGAAATGAGAGAGAAATGGCCAAAATTCTACTTTTAAAACAATGTTTCTGCCTCCAGACATTTCCGCTTCTTCGGAAATATTGCCGCTTATGCGGTTCCGCATTTGCGGACAACAGGCCGCTTCTGCGGCTTCCCCTGGCCTAGCCCCTTTCGCTTCTGCGATGCTCCTTCTGCAGATGCGGTCCACGACCCTTCGAACCATTACGCTTCTGCGGTGCCCTCTACCGCTTTTGCGACTACGCTTTTGCGGATATATGACCGCATAAGCGGTCCCTGATCCCCTTCTCTCCCAACCGCTTCTGCAGATTTTTTCACGCTTATGCGGGGCCGCTTCTGCGGTCCCATTTCTGCAGAAGCAAAAACACCAACAACCAGATCCTTCAGCTTTCTTCAAAATTCCATTTTTGATCCGTTGACCACCCGGAATCTACCCGAGGCCCCCGGGACCCCAACCAATCATGCCAACCAGTCCCAAAATATATTACGGACTTGCTCGAGGCATCAAATCTTAACAAACAATGCTAAAACCATGAATTACATCCCGATTCAAGCTTTATGAACTTTGTACTTTCCAACTTCTATTTTCGATGTTTAGACCTATCAAATCATATCCGATTGACCTTAAATTTTGCACTCAAATCATATTTGATATTACGGACCTACTCCAACTTTCGGAATTGAATTCCGACTCCGATATCAAAAAGTCAACCTCCGGTCAAACTTTTCAAAAACCTTCAAATTTCTATCTTTAGCCAAATGGCTCCAAAATGACCTACGGACCTCCGAATTCACTTTCGATCGCGCCCCTAAATCCAAAATCACCATACGGAGCTATTCACAGTCTCAAAATCCCAAACAGACATTGATAACACTGAAATGCTCTTCAAGCTAAACTTATGAAATTTCTTCTAAAATGCTAACTTCCACAATAGGCGCCAAGACACTCCCGAGTTATCCAAAACCCAATCCAGGCATACGCCCGAGTCCGAAATCATCATACGAACCTGCTGGAACCTTCAAATCCTGATTCTGAGGTCGTTTACTCAAAGTTCCAATCCTAGTTCATTCTTTCAACTTTAAGCTTCTCAAATGAGAGTTTTCATTTAAATTTAACTCTGATCTTTCTGAATTTAAGTTCCGACCATGCAAAAAGGTCATAATACCCGAAATGAAGCTGTTCATGGCCTCCGACTACTGAACAATGCGCTGGGGCTCAAAACGACCGGTCGGGCCGTTACATTCTCTCCCACTTAAACATACGTTCGTCCTCGAACGTGCTGAGAACTATACTAAAGTAGTCTGAAATTGATGTTTAACTTCTCATGCACCTCCCCGTGCTACCACAACTTAGCTGAGCACATTGGCTCGATAAATTCTGAAGATATTCCCTTTTATTCAAGCAAATAAGCCTTAGAGCCCAATTCCAACATCCGAAATTCTATGTCAGGCCTACTTCCAACATACGATCACCGTATCAATCGCTATGCGCTGTACTCAAACATGACAGCATAACTCTGCTGAATTCGCACTTTGTACCACTTTACTCATAGGACCACAATAATATTTCTGTTTGAATTAATCGAGATTCCACAAATCCAGTGCTCCTATTACACCTCATGACCTACATAGGTCTTACTCTAACTATTACAATACCGCCACAATGGATGAGATGCCAAAATTCATAATCAACTGCCGAGTCAACCAATCATCCAGTCTATACTTCTGACAAGAAACATTACTACATTTTGAAACTAATAATGACCATTGCTCCTTAGTTCACTTCACATAATCCAATTGCATTGGTCCTAAATCCAATAATCTCGTCTCACCCAGTACGAACTGCTCAGGAAATAAGCCACTCTGAATGCGATCACAATCTCATATGACGCCACAATGTGCCAATAGGCCACCAATCCAAACACAACACAAACAGGAAATCGAACTCTGGAAGGAATTACTTAACTCCCGCACTACTACGGACTTTCCTTAGAAAATAGGAAGCAGGACATACAAAATTAGCGTATAGAAAACTTCACTCATCATCACACTGTTGCGGCGTGCAACACGATTCACACAGCATAACCATGGCGGCGTGCCATCCGATCCTCACAACATAACCATGGCGACGTGCCACCCGATCCTCACAATATAACCATGGCGGCGTAACTCCCGATCCACACGTAGAACTCACATAAGGAGATACACATCGAGCTAATTGGCTCATTGCGATAAAATACCGAATCTAGGTCGCAAGCACGCTAAGTGCATAATGCCATCCCTGAGGGGACATATAGCGTGATAAGCTACAAAACTCGAGCACAACTGAGGTGCGATATACAGTCTGAATCTCAAGAGCCATCTTGCTCATAATATGTCATTGCCACGCGAAATCTCAACACATAAAATTTACCAAGCCGTCTCACAACTCATACGACGCATTACATCATTACCTGGAATAGTTGATGATAAAATAACACCCCGACTGCTCCTCCATAAGGAGCGCTCGCTGAACGAACACAACTGGCATGATATAAAGCCCAAATTCACATTTAAATCCATCCACCGACCTCAAGTCGATCCTGATCATATCAAATTAAGCCAACGGCCTTTCAAAGGTCCATACTAATCCCCTTCTTCTCGTAATACACAAGAAAAACCGTCATAACCGGAGTACAATCCACAACTCAGAATCCGAGTGCCCTCCAGGCATCCATTCTTAATTTAACGATATCATCACAATTCTTCATACTTGGTTTATATCTTTAATCAATCAAGTGGAGTCGTGCAACATTTATGCAATCTTCCTGTGGAACACACTCCCACAATCTACCATAACAATTAACTGGGTCTTACTTCCAACCCACCGACCGCACTAACGCTGATAAGCGATCAAGAATCATTAACCATGATACAAGTCCTCGTTACAAAACACCAATCTCAGGTGATGCTGAAAACAACCCCAACCTACTTTAATCATTCAACCCTTTCCTTGCTCATCCGAGCCTGTGACATCATTGTCAACACTGAAGTGCAACCTTGATCCTCACTTCGTATTTCCATGCTACTTACTGCATCCAACGTGCCAACATACGATAGCACACAATTTTTCATCATAACTCCGAAATCATTAATATTTTAACACTTCCTCATATACGAACTTTTCACTTAACTCACTTTGGGAGAATCATAGCAACACACAGGTAAATTCCCATAACCGTAGAATATGCAAATCTGCAAGTAGTGGTCCAAGCCACCATAGCCCTTCCAGAATCTGCTTCCACATAACGAGCCACAACCGTAGAATGGTTTAGAATGTTATCAATTACGGCAGCCCACAAACCTTACACGTACCGCCACAAATCAAACGCATAACTCGATCATGCTGAATGAACGGAGCACAAACCCCAACATGCCAAATTTAACTATGGCTAATCAATCCCTTTCCTTCCAATTTATCCTTGATTGCTTTGGAATTAATACTAACTCTCTTCAACACATAACATAGTCCCTCTACACTCTCCCCGAGTGACCTTGAATTGCGAGACCATGTTGTCTCAAATCTCACGAATTATTTCACTTTTCTCAAATGCTACACCACAAGGTAACACATCATAGGACATTCTGGGCACCTTCTCATAAGCTGTTACAAAGCTTGATTCTTAGTTGTACTTATAGGCTTGAAATCATTAGGTACCATACTTTATCTTTTGAGTTCCACTAGGACCATTGCTGAGAGCCACCCACTCTGACTTGGTCCCAAATATAATTCACCCCGTAATTCTTATAACACACGAATACTCTCTCGGCGAAGCACCCGGCGAAATTACTTCCTCTGAAACCTGTATCCATACCAGGCATAAATCTTGAACCTTTTTCCATGTCCGGACATGAGCTAATAAGGCCAACCATCGCATGCCTCCAACAATTCGTTTGCTCGAATTACCACTTATGGTCTTTTCTCAGAGCTGAGATAATCCATCAATATGCTAATAACCAGAAATCATGCAAGTAGTTAATCATATAGCCCAATCACAAGCGGTGGGACTCTCCCACTTAGCTTGAAGCCATCATTTTACCATTCTTTAGTTCGCCCAACCTTTTTACCTCTTATCGACATAACCTAGTGCCATAAGTTATCAAAATTTCTCGGAATCTTCCTGTAAATCCCCATCTTTCATATTCTGAATCATTACCCACATTTGCATGACCGATCTCTTTATCGAACAACCAATATAATTCTTTGCAGTAGCTTCGCCAACCACGCGACCGCTAACCTGCTCACGGGGAATAACCCACCTAGGGGAATCACCTCCCGACATCTTCCCACGCTGCTGCACGGGGTACATTTACTGCGACACCAATAGCCTATCCTGAGTCCGAGCTCACCTTTCAGTTGCACAAGTCCATTTGCCCCTCGCAGACATCAATTAAATGCGCGACAACATCCTTCCAAATTCAGGGTTATGTTGCACCCTCCTCCACTTCAAGCAGCTCCTTTCCGCCATATCAAATCTTTTGCTGCATAATAGCCCATACTTCACATCATACTCGTAGGCTTCAATCACCAATCCTTTAAAATCTCCAATTCGATCCAAACTCGCTTTAAGGCGCATAGTCATCGTACTACCAAGCCTAGATGCAACCCTTGCCACTCTCCCACTTTGGCGGAACTCATCTCTTTGGTTAGCCACTCGACCTTGCTCCTCATACGTGGTCTTCTAGAAGTTTTTTAAATACCACTTGACACTTCCCATGTGTCCTTCCTCATACTTTGCTGCTCAATTGTTGCCTTAAATAAAATCTATCTTCGTGGCACTCGAATCCACCATTGCTGCTAACTTTAAACCTTTCCAAAGGTCATATTTATCGAGCCGTCAATATTAGAAATTCTGATTCGATCTTAAACTACCGCATCATGCGATATCTGACAGTTGTACCTCCAATATTATTTCACAATACCCAGCCATAAAGGTGAATTGTAGCAGATTATAACATCGACAACCTTAGTACTTCCAGCTAGGACAACAACACCCCAATATAGAGGAGAACTCCATCACGCTTGCAATTACCAAGCCTCATTACTTCCACCAGCTCACACCTGACCATCCTCAGTTCGATTTACTTTCCCCCTTCCAGAAATAAAATACTGAATCCCTTGATTACATGCTGAGTAAACCTCCCCTCAATTCATCTACTGCCCCAACACATGGGCAAACATCCTACCATCACAACAACACTGCAGAAAATCGCTCATGAGCATCATGGCAACCTGTGCCTAGCCTCAAGGCTCTTAGAAGTCCTGTTACTGAGCTGAACAATAGAATACCCTTCCATAAAGCGACTATAATAGTCCAACCAACTATACCGGGAAAATCATCCCGCACCACATTTGTAATGCCATTTCAATTCTTCAAATTCTTGATTTCTAGCAAGCGCTTGCATCGTGTAAGATTGAGTAGGAAGGAATCAAAGGCATAATCCTCAAAGGAATAGAACCACACGATAAGGAAATCAAGAAGGGAAGTACTCCTAACAGTCCTGCAGCCTCCCGAGGATAAGTACAGACGTCTCCGTACCGATCCATGAGACTCTACTAAACTTGCTCATGACTAGTGAGACCGGCGGTAACCTAGTGCTATGATACCATATTGTCACGACCCAAAATCCACTAAAGGTTGTGGCGGCGCCGGACACCTCTGTCAGGCCAGCCAACTCAAATACTTTAAGTTAGTCTCGTTTTATCACTTTTGAAATACAGGATCTTTCCTTCATTATTTAGAAATTTTAAAGAATATATTTTCAAATCAAATTTGAAGGTTAAGCAATTAATACAATACTCCAAACCATCCCAGAACTCGGTGTCACAAGTACATGAGCAACTACTGATAAGAGAAATAAAATACAACATCCGTCCGAAATACAGTGGACGGAACGTAAATACAGTACACTGGAAAGGACTACCCTAGCTGCGGTCTCCTCGAGTGATGCAGCTCACCTAGTCCCAGTATCATCCATGTTGCTATGCCCAATAGGCTGCTAGAGGTATATATACCTGTGCAACAAAAATGCACAGAAGTGTAGTATGACTACATATTCAATGTGTACTCAGTGAGTATCCCGCCTAATCCCGAAAGGGTAGAGATGAGATGGCCAACTTCAACACTCACTAGAGGTCAATAAACAATATTCTATAAGTGCGAGGATAATCATGGATTTATATAGAAGTTCAAATTGTGAAGCCAGAAAATAGGTAAACACCTTCAATAATAAATCAAGGGCTTCAAAGGTTTATTCTTTATTATCTTATCAGTTTACATCAAGCCACGTAGGGCCAATTCCATATTTATAATTTTCAAGTAACAGATAAGCATGCACAAATCATGCCGAGGTCGACGGCCCGCTCCAACAGAAATGTAAATTGTGCACTGCCGAGGGTCGAGCGGTCTGTACCATAGATGCATCTATTAATCTGCCGAGGCGTTTGGCCCGTTCCAAAAATCAACATATACCCTGCTCGAGAATCATGCATACGACGCAGGTACACATAAGAATACATGCTCAATCAGTCAAATAAGAGCTTATCGGGGAATATTTATTCAAATAAAACCAATTCTCCTTTAACAATTTTAAGAAATGAAGCTTAATCCCTTTGAAATTCATCTACTAATTTAATGCGATTTAGGCAGTTCAAACCATAAATGGGGTCACTATAATCCATGTATAACATGCTCTTTGGGTCCTAGACTACCCGGACAATAGCATGATAGTAGCTACGCACGGACTCTCGTCACCTCGTGCGTATGTAGCCCCCACAAATAGGAGTACATAATCATTTACTTCACCTATGGGGTAAATTCCCCCTCAGAATATTAGAAAGGAGACTCACCTCGCTCCGAAGATCCGCAACTAACATTCTACATTCTTCCGGAGACTTGCACCAATGCCCAAAGCTCCAAAACTAGCCAATGGCGATACAAATCCATT
>MU724436.1:1834-39171 GCA_026770625.1 Nicotiana glauca | reverse complement strand
TGACCACCCTGTCTCTGGCCGCCATAATTAGACACATAGTTCATGTCTTCAGGGTAGTGATGATGATTGTGTTCTGCATTCTACTGATTACCAACTGGCTGACTAATGCAAGATACGCACAAGCCCCCATTGGTAGTATCAACAATATGTACCTGTTGTTTCTGCCCTGACTCTTCCACCTTTTTGGTGAGTATGCTCATCTGTGTCAACAAGGTAGCCATATTTTTAGCCATAGAATTAGATGGATCTAAAGGCACTGAGTGCACCACTGGAGTGATAGGTGCACCTCTGGTTATCCATCCCGAATTCTGTGCCATCTTGTCAAGCAGACTCTGACCCTCTTTCCATGTTTTGCTCAAGAATGCCCCACCAGCAGAAACATCAACAATGTTCTTTACGCTATCTGACAATCCCATGTAGAACCGCTGCCCCAACATTAGATCTAGAACACCATGATGTGGACATATGACCAGCATCCCTTTAAAATGCTCCCATGTTTCATACAAAGTCTCCATCGGTCTCTGTTTAAAGCTCAAAATCTCATCAATTTTTGAGCAGTTTTGTTGGGTGGATGTAATTTGTTGTGAAATTGCTTGACTAGTTCATCCCACGTTGCTATAGAATTTATGGGGAGCGAATTCAACCAAGTCTGGGCAGCTCCTGCCACTGAGAATGGAAACAATAATAGTTTGATTGCTTCCGGAGTTACATTGGGTTGCCTTTGGGTTTTGTAGATAGACAAGAAATTCTTTAAGTGTTGCTGAGGATCTTCAACTTGTGACCCCGAAAATAGTCCCTTATTCTACAACAAGTGCATTATTTTATTCGTGATTTGGAATGACTCAGCCTGTATCTACGGGACTACTATCGCTGTGGAAAGATTCTCAGATGTGGGTTGTGCCCAGTCATAGAGAGCAGCCTCTGGCACTGGTGCTATTTGTGCTGCTGGGTTTTCCTGGTTATCTCCCATGATTGTTTCGAATTGTACAGTTGTTGGTTGTTGTTTGTTTTGTCGGTTGGCTCGATTCAAAGCCTTGAAAAATTTCTCGGGATCTGATAATGCTTGTAATACTTCACCAGATCTCGATGAGTTTCTAGGCATGCACCTGTGCAACCAAGTCAACAAACGTTAAAATTTCAATGTAAAAATTGGGTATAGAGAAAACTAACTACACTAAAATTTTGTACTTCTTTCAATTGTAATTGATAACACCGTTTATTTCCCGGCAACGGCGCCAAAATTTGATCACGCCCAATTATGCCTTATAAAAAGAACAGTGCGGTCGTTGCAAATATAATCCAGTTTACAAGTTCGGAGTCGAATCCCACAGAGAATTAACATATCAATTACCTTTGTTGGAATCACTAAATTCTTTATAATCAACTTCGTCAAATTTTGTAGACAATAGTTGATGGTATTTCTACTAACTAAGATTGAAAGCAAATAAATAAACAACTCTAAACTAAATATGCTGGGTTGTAAATAATAATGAGAAGGTTCTAAGGTACTGATTTCCCCTATTGATGGAATCCCTTCCGGTTATGTTTCATATAGATTCACCAAAATATATCTATCAATCATGAGCACTCTTTTTACCATAAATCTCTCCCGAGTAATCGCGATAATTTACTAGACGCACTCTCCCGAGTTACGCTAGCTGACTTTGTTTATTACAACTCACTTTAGATTACTCACAAGGCTTCGTTATCCCTAATACCGCCTTTAAACCCGCAATTATAGATCCCTCTTATACTTTGAGAGTGATATTGTTTAATAATTACCTAAATATGCACTCTCTCCCGAGTTATGCACACTAAATAGGCACAAATAATTGAGGATCCTGTCAATTAACTACAATAAACACGCAATTGAACAAATAAAGATTAACCGTCAAACTATATGAACATAATCAAGAAGTTCATCCTTCAATAGGTTCCATTAAAACCTTAGACTAAAGTATTTAGCTACTCATAACAACTTGAAGATAACTACGAAAATATTCATCATGTAAAATTGCAAGAAAAAGAAGAAATAAAGAACTATGATGTTTTGGGTGATCTCTCACACTTGTGTTTCTTGCCTAAAGTACTCTCCAAAACAAATCTGCCCTAATGTGGCCGAATTCCTACTTTTTATATGGGTTTTACACCAAGTTTTCCCGACTGGACACTTTAGTCCCTGGCTTTTCCGCGTTCTGCCGCGGTCCCACCGTGGTTACGCTGGGACCGCGGCCAAATACGTTATCTGAATCTGCAGCTCTGCTCTGCCGCGGTCCTACCACGCGGTTATGGTCTGACCGCGGCAGGCCAAGTTTAGCTCTGCTTTTGTCTCTTCACTTGGTGCATTTCGTGGGCATTGTTTGATTGGCCTCTTTTCTTCGTAATTGATCCCAAACTTGCTGCATCGACTTCTTTCGTTGGATATTGCCTGCAAAACATGAAAAACACTAATCAGAGCATTTGGTTACCACTTTTTACCACAAAGATATACAAAATATGGTTCTTTAGGGTTTAATTATAGTCTAATTCACCTATTATCAGTGTTCAAAGTCACATTTTATTTGAATTTCTAATCAAAGGAAGATTTGACTCTTTTATTATTGGTCTGCGAAAAGAAAATTCGGATAAGGAATCCTGTTGACTGGGAAGAAGGTGTAAGGCATTCGCCGAGTCCCGTGGTTCTAGCATAGTCACTTTATTGACTACTCTTAGCTTTAAATTAATGTTAAATAAGCTACATTTTATTTGGTTTTCATGTTTTGCCTATGTCCGCTTTTATTTCTTGATTATTAAAAATGTTAATGTCATAATTACACTACGCAAACGAATATGTGATCTAGACGAAATTTATTGACTCAGTCATAATAGCGCCACGCAAGCGAATAAGCTATCATGACAAAGAATTATTAACACATCATTACTTTTAGATAATTTACTACATTTGAGAAAGAAGAAAGATAAAGAAAAATTAATGTGTGGACTTTATTAAATATCAACTACCACACTACGCAATCGAATATAGGGTTATGAGCAAGGGATTAGTTAAATTAAAAATTAATTAAAATTATTGGGTATGATATGAGATTATTGAATTAATTTATTGAAGGTTAAAACATCACGCTACACAAGTGAATTCATAAATGAAAAAAAGTTAAAGCGTGCCTATTAGTTGCTTAGCGCTTAAATAAAATAAATAAGTTATCAAAAAAATTATTACTAAAGAAGTTCGCTTTATTGGATCTTATTGAAAGAAACCTGATTTTCTATCAACTAGGCAGACTAATGGTTATCTTTAAAAAAAATATGCCAGCTGAAATACTCAATTATTTTTACATTATGTGGGCTTTATTAGCCAATGGACTGCTGAAAATTAATTGGCCCAACTCTCTTCTCGATTTTTAAATTCTAGTAACATAAATCCATTACCTTGATGACCACATCTGATTTAGCAAAAAGAAAAAATAAATGGTCCATATCTCTACCTTTTTAATGGATAATTAATACACTACTAAACAAAGAAAACTCTAAATAATAAATAAATAAAACGAGCAGCCAACAAAATATAAAATAATTGTTATTTAGATTAATAAATTAAAATGCATGGATAATTCTCATTTTACTTAACAAATTATTACTACCCAACTCACCTGCTAAAAGAGAAAATGCATATTCATGCGCTAAGATTGTATACTTGATTAACCTATTGAAGTTAATTAAAATTGGAGACCAAATTACTTCACTTCAACACCCGAAAGTTGAACTTAATAAACTATGCCAAAATCTATCAACCTTCAAATACCTCTTTTTATATCATGCTTACTCTAACCAATTTAACTTGAACATTGATTATAAGAAACACATAATAATAGTACATGCTTAAAAATACACCTCACCTTTCAGACAATTTAGACAAAGTAAAACATGTCAAAAATATATTGGCTAGTCTATGATCTTTTCTATGACTAGATGAAATTAACAGAGTGCTTTGATTAACATTTAGGGAAGAATAGAACTTCGAACTATCAATTACATATTCACATGCTTGAGCCATACATAAAAACGTTAAAACGCTTAAACAAACTCATAGAATGAATTCAACTCTATTCCAGCAGTCTAACAGGTTCAAATCTTCAGTTATCGCTTAGCAAAATCTTCATTACAAAAGGTTCAAGAGTTATCTATATTGCACATAATCGAAAATACTGCAGTGAAAACGAACAAAAAATAGCAGAAACAAGAGTGGAAACAACAACCACCATCAGCAAACTTTTAAATCTGATGTGAACTAGAAACTCAAACCAAAGCTCGGCGACTTAGGAAAGGAAGAAAGAATTCACAAACTCAAGTTTTCAGATTACTTTTGGATGTTAATCTGCTAATTTTTTGCTCAAGTTTTGTGTTTTTTTTGAGTGTAAAAGATGATGTCTAAGTGTGATAGATTGTCTGTTATATGAGTGAGAGGAGATCCCTTTAAGTAGGAAAAGCAAGCACCTTTGGATAGATTTTGGTTCACCAAAAATCTGTCCAAAAGACTTACTTTTTCTCACCAAAAACCTGTCCAAAGACTGTCCAAATAGGAGAAAGGACAATCCTTTTCACTAAATTCAGACACAAGAAGAGTAGTTGTACTCTTAGCATGCTTCAAATAGTAAAAGTAAACTAACATATACCCTATTTCATGATTGACTATCTACACTTAAGATTTTATCAACATCACTACCAAACCACTTACTCAAAAACAAATAACTAGAAAATAATTAATTGATTGAACTATTAACCAATAAGGAGAAAGAGAACTTCAAGATTGAACCAAGCAAGAAACAAGTATTATACCATGAAGTACTTAAAACTATTCTGCTTGAACCAAAACGGACATTATATATACTAACCTAAAATCAAAACTAAACGACATAAAGCAAAGAAAAAATACGTCAACAATGACACAAACTAACATAATCAATTAAGTTAAACAAACAACAACAAACAAAAAATATGAGAATAGATTAAGAGCTAAATGAAATGATCACTAACAAAATTATAACAAAACCATAAACAAATGACGGGAAATAAAAAATTAAAAACTTGGAGGAAAGGATAAGGATTTGTGTTTATACCAAGCTCCGAGATATTCGATGACGAATCGAGCAACAAGATGATTCTGAGGATTCCAAGTGGTGGCTGTCCAACCTTGAAACAGTCGTTTCATTTTGGCAAATGCTAATCTCATTGAACTCAGCATCGTGCCAAAAAAAAAGAGGGTGCCTTTGGGTTGAATATGTTTTAAAACATAGGTCCATGTGAGTAGGCGGTTGTGGTGAGGTCGGGCAGTAGTAGTGAGTCAGTAGGGGCAGAAAGGAAGAAGACAATAAAGAGGAAAAGAAAAGTGAGCAGCGGCAGTGGTGGCGGCAGGTAGTGGTCGCCGGAATTCAAACGGAGTTTCGGGTGAAGACCAAGGGGAAAGGGTAGGTATCGTGGAGCTTTTTCCACCGATATATGTGTTTTAGGTGTTGATGTCTAATTTTTTCCTAAGTATTTTAATATGCAAAATACTTTTAAAATAGCATATTTATGCATATATAGGTATGCCCAAATTTTTTATTATTTTTTCCTAATTTTTAAATTAATTTATTGCTCTATTTTATCCAGAAAAACCCAATAATTATTCTTAAAATTATCATTTTAGTGATTTACTTATTGGACTTTCATATTTATACTAAAATATAGCTAATATAATTTTTTTATATTTTTATAAATTTATTTAATATTTTTAAAGCTAAATTGCATAAAATTTCAATATTAGCCTCTTTTAGATTTAATTACGTTATGCCTATAAAATCAGGTCCCAATATTTTTAGTATGATAACTATGTATTATTAATAATTTTAGTACCTTTAATTTATTTTCAAAAATTATTCTACTATTTTTGTAAAATAAATGAGGAAAAAGTGGCTATTTAAAATATAGCCCAATTGTGTTTCAATTATGGCTTGATTTGAATCCCAATTTTAAACTCAATTATCCAGCCCAAATTCTAATCATAACCAACCCACAACCCAATTAAAACAACCCGCCCGAATCCCCTACTTACCTATTCAATCCAGGCCGTTGATCAAAATAATCAACGACCACAATTAACCCTTTCCATAATACCAAACAACCCCTAAACCCTATCATGTCTCTCATTCAGCTGCCTCTAAATTCCTTTGTTCTCTCAATTCTCTCTCGACCCTCTCTCAAACCTTAGCTACCACCCTCAACCATCACCTAAAATCGTCCAAATCAATGGCCCCCAAAGCCATTGGAGGCATGTATCTACCTCCCTTGGCTTCTATGTGTTCGAGTACTATGGTTTCAAGGCCATACCTTGAAGAAGCTTGGCCCAGACTTTGGTCGATCTCAGTTTTTATGGCTGTCTCCGGTCTTCTTTGACCTTGCTCCGGCCGGCCATGGCTATTTAAGCCTGATTCTTGACTTTTCCTGCTTAGATCGACGATTGTCCAAGCCTTTCTCACCATCTGGGTTTCTACTGAAACCCTAATCTTTGAGGTTCTTCTGATTTCTTTTATATCTGTTTAGATCTGTGTTTGCTCTAAATTTATAAACGTTTTTCTCAAGGATTCTTCTAAAACTTCACCTTCAAAACCCCTTATCTTTTCCGACTTAGGGTTCTGTTAAGTTATTTCGAAGCTTGCTCTGATTTTTCTACATGTTCTACTGTGTTTTCTTATGTCGTTCTTTTGCTTGAGGTTGCATGTTAAGGGCCTTAACCTTTTGAGATTTTTAAATTTATTTTGTTAGTATTTTTGCCTGACTTACTTGTTTTTCATCTCTATACTCGACTGAAAACCCTAAAATTTGGGGTCCGTTCGAATTCTGAGACTATTTGCTATATGATTTACTTGCTCTTCATGCTCTGAGTTTGATTGATTTCAAAACCCTAACTTCTTTGGACCTATTCGAGCTTTTAAAGCTGCTTCATCTATTGCTCGACTACATTTGAAACCCTTTTCATTTCAACCTATGTTTCTTTATGTGATTTTGACTTCCTGCTATCATTGAAACTGGACTATGTTTTTCAGAAAGGTCTTTTTACTTGACCTTTTACATGCTTCCGATACTCTCTCTTTTCTCTATTATTGAGTTGGTGAAATCGACCTAGGTGACTACTATGTTTCGATAGTTCATTGGCTACTGACTTTGTGTTCGCTATTGCATGATGTTTATCTTTGTCATGAGTTCAGCCTCGCATGCCTAATGTTTATGCACTTTTTTATATGCTAAATTTCCCTCTAAAACGACCTTCAATTTTGGACTAATTTCAAACCTCCTTGTGTAATTCTGATTGCACTCGTGTAATTGATTCTTTCCTTGTTTTACTAATTTTCCTATTTCCTGGATTGATTTGAAAACTTCCTTTTAGACTTTCGATTCTCCTGTCCTTAGTTTGGTTTATTTGCTTATTAACGGAAACCCATGTTATTCTCTCCCAAATCAATAACTTTTAATCCTTGACTCTTTGATTTACTGGGAGCTAATTGTCTCCATATTTTGCAAATCTATTGTGTTTCCTACCTTATTTGGTTAACCAAGTATCTTCACTAATTCTACGATAGTTGTTTCCTTAATTGGACCCCTATGTACTTACCCCTAATTGGCTATTCTGCACATGATGCTCTACTTGATTTCTTTCCTTAAATATTTTTTGCCCATTACCGTTTAATTTTGACTCCTTAATTAAAGAAAGTCTTATACTGATTTGATTTTAATTGGTACATAATTCCATAATTACTCCTAGACTATGATTCTTGCCTTACTTTCTACCTACTTTCAAACTATAAATACCTGGCTTTTTCATTAACACACACATGAACACTCTGAGTTCTAAAATCACTTAGACACAAAAACACTCGTAGTTTCTGAACTCACACTTACACTCAAACGTATTCTCTCTTCTTACTTGTACTGTGGCCTGTCTTCAAGGTCCTGCTACCTGCTTTTATTGTATTTTGCTTCTTTGAACCGGTATGTCCTGATTAAGATTTTCAGTATCACAACAATATATTTACTTAATACTTTTACCTTCTTGTCTGCCTACTGCTTGGGTTTAGTTCAGTACTTATTTTAGCATGTTGTAATTTCCTTTTGCCTGTTCTGCATTTATTATGCATCCTAAATGTGTTTGATACTGATGGTTTGTTTGAGGCATGACAGTATTAAGTATTGATATCTATGGTTCAAACTTGATTCCTCTAGGATCATAACCTCTATGTTACCATTCTATGTTGTGTATTCTGGTTGATTTTGTAAGCATAACAACACTCGCTATTGATGTGCATGCCCAGAATTAACTAATACCTAAGTACATAGGCTATCTGCAATAAGTTCCCAACCCCTGATCCCTTTTGTGTAAAGTTATCAACTCTGTAACTGTTTCCTAGCATCCATTTTCCTTTTCTTTACTTCCTTAGTTCTTAAAGTTCTGTTTCTATACTTCCACTCTCTCTTAGACTTAAGTTCTGCCCCCTCCCTGCGAGCCTTGCTTTGGGACCCATGAGCTCCCTTTGAACTTAGACACTTGAGGGCTGACACTTCCACACTGCACTTGTCCCTATTCTGATTTTGAAGCTTGGGTGTGAGCACTGCCCGGGGTCCTACTGAGGCCCTTAGGGAACTCTGACACACCCAAGTTTGAGAAAGACTTTGGATCAGTGATCTTTGAGATGGTCTATCTCATAACTCAGACAGGAAGTCAAGAATCAGGCTTTCTCTGGTTGTAATTATTTTTCTTTGTATTTTCTGATGTATTTGTTATTCCTAGTTTGGAATAAGTTATAATAAATATTTGGGGTTTCGCTAGTGAAAAAGGGTGGGTATTTATGCATGCCAAGGATAAAAATTATGCCTATAAGACTGTTATAACTCTGCATATTCAAACTTCACCTAGAAATTATGCCTATAGGACTGTTATAACTCTGCATATTCAAACTTCACCTAGAAATTATGCCTATAGGACTATTATAACTCTGCATATTCAAACTTCATGTGACGACCCGACCCGTTGTCATGTGAGTTACCGCCCCGTTTTCCTCATATTATGCTTCACCATGTTTCAATATCAGTAATGGAATGAATTGGATAGAATTGATTTGGTTTTAGTTGAAAGTGAGGCACTTAGCCTCTTAGAAGGAAGCTTGTTTTGGAAAAGTCAACTGGAAGTTGACTATATAGTTAGAAGGCTCAGATGTGAATTCTGGTGATTTGGTTAGCTTCGGGGGATGATTTGTGACTTAGGAGTGAAATCGAAATTTGAATTTGGAGTTCCGGTGTAGAATTAGGCTTGAATTGGCGAAGTTGGAATTTTGGCGAATTTCGGTTGATAGGTGAGATTTTGTTCCGAGGGTCGGAATAGAATTCCGAANCATTTCAGAAGTTCTTGAAGAACTTAGGCTTTGATTTGATGAAAATTGAGGATTTTGATGTTAACGATAGTGTTTTGATGAATCGAGAAAGTTTGGATAGGGTATTACATCATGTCTGTGCTTTTGGTTGAGGCCTCGGGGGCCTCGGTGTGATTTCGGGTGGTTAAACGGTGAAGTTGGATGTTTGTTGCAGGTCTGGTGTATCTGGCTTCTGGTATTTCCACATCTACGGAAAAGGAGCCGTATAAGCGGTTCCACAGATGCGGCTATGGTGTCTCAGAAGCGGTCCTCGAGAGGGCCTGGCATTTTTGCAGGAGCGGAAGTCCTTCCGCAAAAGCGGGTCCGCAAAAGCGGACAATTCATCGCAGAAGCGGTTGAGTGGAAACCGCATAAGCGGGCTTTTAGTCGCAAAAGTGGCACCTGGGTGAGTTAAGTGAAAACCGCTTAAGCGGTCACATAGCCGCAGAAGCGGTCCTGCATAAGCGGTAGCGGGACTGCAGAAGCGAAAATTTGCTGAAGGGTTTTAATGAAACAGTGTTCGCGAATTTCAGAGGTTGAGGAAAACATTTTGACTTCGGGAAGAGGCGATTTTGGGCGATTTTGAAGAGGATTCGAAGGGATATCATCAGGTATGAATATTTCAACTCGGATTATGTTGTTATGGTGTAAAAACAAGGATTTAATCACTGAAATTCAAGGATTTAAGAGTTAAAAATGATGGTTAGGGCTTAAAACCTAAAAAAAATGTAAACTTGGAATTTGAGGGGTCAAATGAATTCCGATTTTTGTAAGTTTGATATGTATAAACTCGTGGCGAGACGAGAAATCCAGTGATGTAAATTTTGGAATTTTTCGAGAAGTGGGCCCGGGGCTCGGGTTTTGCCAACTTCGTATTTTTGGGTGTTTTTTGAGTTCTTTCAATTGGGTTATGTTCCATTAGCCTATTGTTATGTATTCGTTGTGGTTTTGACCAGATTCGACATGCGAGGAGGCGGATTCGAGAGGAAAAGGCTTAGCGGACTAGTCTTGTGGCCGGCTTGAGGTGAGTAATAGATGTAGATGATGACCTGAGGGTTTAAAACCCCGGTATATCACACTGTGACGCTATATTGAGGCGAGACACGTACTCTATGGTGAGTGCGGGGTCGATTGTGATTGGGGACTATGGATTAGTCCTACCGAATGATGTTCGTATTGTGTTATTGGCTAAAAATTAGTTGACAAACCTCATACTTGGATGGTTATGGTTATATTTGGGCTGTATGCCGATTATTTGGATCCCGTAGAGATTATTATCAATGTTTCCATGATGTTTGGCATGTTTTCATGATATCAGTACTGAGTCAAACACTGCCTCGAAATGGCTAGTAAATTCTAAGGCTTTAACCACTAAATTATTAATTTCTGATAATTGGAACTGAAAATGGTAAGTTTGACTGTGCCCGTGTGGCTTGCATGCATATAATTGGACTAATTGCGGATCGGGCTGTACACCGCAGCGAATGTTATGATAATATTGCGCTTGGGCTGTAGGAGCCCCTTCGGAGTCTAAACCCCCACAGTGAGCGCGGGTACCCAATGGATCGGGCTGTACGCTGCAACAATCATGTACATTGCATTGCATTCATACATCTATACCTGCATGTGTTATCTGTCATTAATTGTTGTTATTACACTATTAAATGTGTAGCAGTATTGATTATAGCTTTACATTGTTATATTTTGGGATTTCTTACTGTCAGTCATTATATATGTCTATTACCACTGAGTTGGAAGTACTCACTTTACTCCCTGCACCATGTGTGCAGATCCAGGTACCTCGGGAGTTTAGCTGAGCTTTTGCTGATTTCAGAGCTTATCCGGAGTTGTCGAGGTAGCTGCCTAACGTCCGCAGGACCCGACTCCTCCCCTATCCCTTTTATTATCTTTCCGCAGTTTTGAGATATTGTATTATTTGGAGTCTTGAATCACTGTATTGTTAGAGGCTCTAGACTCATGACCCCCAGGTCTTTGGGAATGTATTCGGTGTTATCCTGATATTCAGTTTGGTTTCTATATATATATCAATTAAAACTTTTAGCGTTATTGTTAATTAATGATATTCAAATAACTGGTTTTGAGCTTCATGCTTGGGTTGAGAGTGTAAATGGTCGGGCTTGCCTAGCAATTGTATTGGGCGCCATCATGACCGGGATTGGGGTTGTGACACTTCACCTGAAAATTATGCCTATAGGACTGTTATAACTCTGCATATTCAAACTTCACCTAGAAATCATGCTTATATGATTGTTCTATTGTCATTCTGCATAATTCAAACTACATTTAGATTCCCTGTCTATTAGGTTTAAAACAAGTTTCTGCATTTAGATACTATTCCTATAAGGTTTAAAATAGGTTTCGGCATTCAGACACCATGTCTATAAGGTTTTTTGCATTTCGACACCACATCTATGAGTGTCTAAAATCAGCAACGTGTAGAAAACATGCCTATAGGAGTTTCTAAATGAATATGATCCGCTTCACTCAAAGCTAGATATAAAATCAGTAATAATATATACTATCACCCGCAGAACCTGTAATCAATTTATTTAATTCTGCATCTCTTTTGATAATCTAAGTCCCCCACTTAACAAAGTTTAGCAAGCATGCCTATAAGATCCCAAATAATTTATTTCGAGTATTACTGTTTTATCACCTTCTGAATTCAGTAGCTACCATGCTTATAGGATCCTCGTCTGAACACTTAGGCAAGCATTAGAGTAATAACTGTAAACTGAATCCACTTCTGTTAATTATTACAACCAGTAGGCAGGCCTGATTCGGACTTCTTATCTGAGTTATGTAATAAACTAATCCGTTCAATCCTTAACTCCCTCGTCTTCAGTATTTAATCAGACCTAAAAAGTATGTGCAAGTCATGTTAATTATATGCATTTCTTTGTTTAAGGAGGTATATATGAGCCTTTTGTTTGTCTATATGTTTTTCCCCCAAATATGAAATATGTGTTTTGTATGTCGCCTTAGAGTTTTTACCTTTGAAACTCCAAATAAGCCTAATGTCCTCCCCTTTTAGGATTAGTAGTCCTAAGTGTCTCTGGGACTGATAGGAGTGGCACGGGTAATAGCATGCAATAAGTAATCCAGACCAATCCGTGCTTTAAATACCTTAACGGAGTGGGAAGGGTAGATATGGATATGATGCCCACGCGATAATGTCACGTGTAGACCCTCATTGAAAAGTGATTACCGAACAGTGTGTGGGGTGATCCATATTTTTAATAAACCTAAGACCCCCTTCCTTTATTCTTTATTTCTTTGCTTCCAGCATTTTAACTCCTTATTTAAAATCAGCTTTTCTAATTGTTCTTTCAAACCATTATATGTTGAAATCCCCTCTTATTTGAGCCTTATCTGCCTATATTTTAATTGTACCTCAATTCACAATAATTGTCTGGCCGGAAACTACACTAGTGGATTTTGGGGGATGCCTAACACCTTCCCGTTAGAATAATTTTAAGCCTTTACCCAATCTCTGGTTATCCAAATCAAACTCTTCTGGTGTCCTAATGCACCCTAATCATTAAGTGGCGACTTTTCAAATGTAAACCCAGTTCCCAAAAGGAACGCGTTGTCCCTCCAAAGGTCATAAACCCGATTTCCGCGGAGGAAAAAGGGGGCGCGACATTAGGGTAGTGGTGACCAGAGTTTCAAGAATTTGGGCAAATAAATAGCGGTTAGGGTTTCCTAGATCTAAAATTCAGGGAGTCTGAGAGATTTAGGTCGGAGATTTGGAAAAATGAGGTTGAGAGGATTATATGGTGAGATTTTGGGGTGGTTTGGATGACGGCAACCACCAGTGGGTTATTTTCGGCTAGCGGCGGCGGGCAGAGCATAGGAGACAGCTGGACGGTGAGGGAGAAGAGAGAAGAGAGAAGAGAGAAGAGAGAAGAGATAAGAGAGAAAAGAGGAGGCTAGGTTTTGGGGTTAATTGAAGCAAATTTTTTGATTTTTTTAAGTTTATATACGAAATGAAAGATTAAATTAAAGCCATTGGATCAGAGAAGATCTGATGGCTCGGATTGACCCTTTGTAACTTAACCAAAACACGTAGTTTATTATAAAACTACTTAAACACTATCTTGGCAGCCAATTAAGTGGTTTTGAAATTGCACTCTTAGCCACCTTCTCTTTCAAATTTGGCATGATTTCTTCCTTAATCCTATTTATTAAACTAAACTTATACAAACAAATAAATTAATTAAACAACTTATTCAAATGATGAATTAACTAGATTAATTCACCAATTGAATCATTAGTTAATTCCTAAAATGCGCAAATGAAAGAAGAACTATTTTTCTTTTTGGTATTTTGATGATAGAAAATATGCAATTAAAGACACAAATTGATAAAAATAATCAAAATAATAAAACACTAATGAATGTAGGAGATGTTAAAATAGTATAAAAATTAGGTATTCACAAAGCTTATATGCAGGAGCTCCATAATCCAACATATTATGCTTGAACTTTCGTGCATTAACTAAGGTATTTTTGTTCAGATTTTATCTCCACGTAAAGTAGTAATTATTTTTTAATAACTTTGAAAATACTTACTTTTTTTAAATTCTCAGTCCTAAAACAAGCAACCCAATGCTATTGTTGCCCGAATCTATGTGTATGTATCAAAACCTCTTATTTCACGATGTTAAGTCCATATTTTTAGCATTAAGATACGTGGACACCTTAAAGCAAAGAAAAAAATATAATCATACAAAATAATCCTAAACTAATTAGGAACTTAAGTCTCCTGACTGTTATTTTGCGAAATTGTACACTACAAAAAAAGGGATAAATTGTGGAGGGTATTAATAATCTCCATAATTTGCATAAATTTGATTATAACAATTTAAGGGGTTATAAACTTCCGCAACCCTTAAAAAAAAGGTACGAAATTTATTTCACACTCCCTCCTTTTGTCCTTTCACACTTCCAACTAATAGACTCTCTCTCTCTTTCTGCAGGAAACCACAATCTCTTCAAATTGAAATTCTCTCTACAGGTATTTTGATTTTGGATATATTGTGAAATTCTCTATCTACAGGTACCACTTCGCCCATTTGATGAACAAGACATTTGTTCAGCCATTGTGGTATTTTAGGGATAAGATATTTTTTTACCAGTTGAAATCAATTCACGTTGGTTGTGGGATTAACAGTAGGTTTAAGCTTTCTACCAACTGTTTGTTCCCCAATTACTACTTCTTATGTTAGATGCTTTCTGATTTGTGCCCAGTTTTTTCTTTCTTCATTGTTAATTGAAGTATTTTTTTTAATAGTTGTGGAAATTTTCGAAAATTTGTATGCACTAGAAACGTTTTACTTTTTTGCTTGTTCTTCATTGAAAAATTGGTTAACTTTGCTGAAGTTCTAAGGATTTGAAGTCTGTAATTTTTTTTCTCAATCAGTTTGCATTTTTTTCTTTACTTTTGGAGTTTTGACATTAATATTATCCTACAAAAAATCTAAACCACATTTAGTATTTAGAGTTTTGACATTAATATTACCCTGTTTGTCTAGGTATAATACTTTAAAGTTGGCCAACTCCTTTTACTGTTTATGGTTTATTTTTTATTTTATTATTTTGGGTAAGTAATTTAGATAGTTTAAATTGCATGATTGAAAATCTAGTTCAGGCTAGTTTCTTCTATTTCTGGGTTTTTGAATTTGATTATAGGCATAACATTTTACTTAACGAGTAAGAATTATAGACTTTTGCTTTTCTCTCATAGAGTTTGGTTTGAAAAATAAAAACTAAAAAGTTCTCAATATTTGTATTCTACTTTGTGTAAGTGTAACAATTCAATTCACAACACAAACACAAACTTGTATATTCTAATCGCTGAACGGAATTACACTCAAGTAGGAAATACTATTAGAATGAACAACAACAATTAGTTGGGAATTGAAGGAACTAGAAAAGGACAAACAGAAAGAGATGAGAAGCTTCAGACAGTTGAAGGATAGAGATGAGGAGCATAGACTTGGCCTAAGCATAATCACAATTCACATAATTCTCAAAATTGTTGATGAGCCCCTTTTATCCATTCGTCAAGTGCTTCCCTACTCAACCTGGATCCCAAGCAAATCTCTTGTTGGGCTGTCTAATTACTTGGTCTTTTTGTAGGTTAGCCCTTCAATCCAAATAACTGGCCCATAAGCATTATCAGAGTTATCCATGTTCACAACAGTACTCTCCTTCTCAATAAGAACCTTGTACTCAAGTTTCGAGTGAAGAAATCTCGAGATCAAAGGCTCTGGTAAACTAGTTGTAGTTATACTGATTTCAATAAGCACCTACAAATTTCTCTTGTGCAGAATCAAGAGCAATATACCAAGCTCTATTCATGTTTGGCTCAGCAATAATGACTGCATAGTATATTTCATTTTGGACAAGTTCATGATGAGATAAATCCTGAGTTC
Source organism: Nicotiana glauca (assembly GCA_026770625.1). Lineage (NCBI taxonomy): Eukaryota > Viridiplantae > Streptophyta > Magnoliopsida > Solanales > Solanaceae > Nicotiana > Nicotiana glauca. The sequence continues at coordinate 23,274 of MU724436.1, read as the reverse complement.
CCTTTGGATACTTTATTGGCCATAAGAACTCTGGAATGAATAGCAAAATAGTTATTGTTCTACAAATGAATTCTACTAGCAGCATCTCTACTTGCACTTGCTTTATTAGAGTACCAGCTAACTCTTGTGGCATGAATAAATGTGTATTTACTCTAACACATTGATCTTCACCATAAACTGTTTGTGAGACAAAACCAAGGAGTATGTTGCATTCTTTTACTAACAAAAGTTTGGAATTGGACTGGAGTCCTATTGCCAAAGTTATCCAATCTCGTAGAGTACGTCTTTGTAGCATAGTCATAGTGGCTGTGATGATCTTTGAGGCTTTAGGCGTAACTTTAGATCTCCCATGTTGGTCAACATATGGGTCTTCAAGGTCAAAAGTCAAGAGACAATCAAGGGGATTTTCCAACTTTAACCCCATGTGGTGTAACCAAGCAATTATAGTATGCTGCAAAACTTTCCCTTGCAGGAGCAACCACAAATTAGTTCCAAAAATCTACCATTGGAAGCAGTTACAATAAGAGTTACAACATCTCCAAGCATAAGAGTGGAGTTACCAAAGATCTGTTCATTTAAAGCACTAACATAAGCAAAACACGAGTGTATGATAGCTCCTCTTCAAGTTAGAGATTCCCAACAGTAGGTCTAAGTACAAGCACAAGCTTACTAGACTGGAGAGACTCAAAAGCACCAAGAAGCGTCTCATGAAAACCACTATAGATGGTAGTTGGCGGTACAGAAGACTCAAGCACAATATCCATCTTGTCATGGAGTATCCCTCTCCCATTTTCCAACCAACTAACTTTGATATAAACATACTTATTAATCAGAATAACCATGAACAAATCCAGAGAGAACCATGACAGATACTTAAAAACTCCCTCATGGCAATTGGGGATTACAATTGGATGGTGTCCAAAATTATCAGCATCATCATTCTCTAATGAATATCATTGGACCATAGTTCTATCAAATAGATTCCCTCTAACAACAATTCCCATCACAAAGTGCATAGAATACATGTCCTCAAAACATGATGTTCCACTCTGACGTCCAAGGCTTCCACGATCTACTCTTAAACCAATTGCATCACGTGAATAACTGACAGTAGAAATTTCTACAACCGCAACCACCTTGAGTTGGAGCAACTACAACTTTGTCCTTGTTGTTGAGCGTGAATAAGTAGAAGAGAGGTATGTGATGCCAAACATATCACTAGCCAAGACATCCAATAAAATTCCCAATCCCTTCTCGCTTCCACCCATCCAAGGATAACTGGATAGAATTAATAATTCTTGGACCATATTTCTGTATACTATTTCATTATGTAGTTTGACAATAAACGAAATTTCCCCATAGGTCATCCATCGAGCTAATCGTAGTCCCACATGAACAGATAATAAGTATACTAAATTCCACTCGATAACCATTATTCCTGGATCCCCTATACAAAGATCCATCGCAGTCCCATGAACATTGACATCAAGGAGATTAACATCAGGATTAAATGGAAATTGATTTGAAAGACGTTGATCAATAGAAGTGTTATTAGTATGACAAGCTGAGTTCTCAGGGAATTCCTTGAAATCGACCACAACTATGGTCGAATAATCCTTACAAGTGTTGTCGAGTTTCATTAAGAAAGAAATATGTGGTACTTTCACCACCAATAGAATACCTTCATTTTTCTCATGCTCAACATCAGGTATCGTTTCATTTGAAAGCATTTCACCTGGTGAAATCCCATCCTCATTCTCCATAAATATATTGTCAAGATATAGATTCACAATAGTCTCAGGCTCCATAAAAAAATCAGCAAGATACAGATCATCCCAGGTCTCAAATTCAATGTGTTGTTCACTAGTGACACAATCAAGAGAAGTTGCAGTAACATACCTCTCTGACATATCTTTATGAGCATTTTTATCAAATACTTGGACTTCGCTGCTTGCGGGACCTGTAGATCGAGCATCTGATTGTACGTCAACACATACATTGGGACAAAAGCTATGTAACATTGCCTCGAACACCTTAGGTGACTGAATGTCGTTCAAATCAGCTACAAAGTGAGAGACATAAGCGTTTGCATCTGTGCTTTGGCACGCTGTTGTAACAGAAGAATGTTCTTCTACTACTCTGGTGAAAATCCCAAGAGACATTTCATCGAAAACATGCTTGGACTCTGAGTTATCAACTTCAGATGCCGATTCTAACTCATAGAAGTTGGAATTATGGCGCAAATCAGCTAAAGAAGATGCCTGAGCCTCAGACGAATCTAAAGTAGAGTGACTAATGTAGCTATGATAAGTCAGGAATGAATCGGCCAGCCTCCTCTTTGATTCTATGATAGGTCGTTTCCGAAATCGCAAAAATATTTTCTCCGTGAAATAGTTCTAGTCATAGAATTGTTTGTTGCGAAATAGCCAATCGAACCAAGCGAGGGCATCACCTTCAAAGTAAAAATATGGAAGAGGTAACCAGTCTTCCTCGGAGAAACCAAGGAATTTGAAGTAACGCTCTGCCCGATAAACCCAGCCCTCTGGGTTGAGATTGTAAAATTTATCCAGTATCACTACTACCATTGGAGTCCGAATCAATGAAAGCACCAATGTAACAATCCAATTCACAACACAAGCACGGTTTTGTATATTCTAATCGCTGAACGGAATTACACTCAAGTAGGAAATACTATTAGAATGAACAACAACAATTAGTTGAGAATTAAAGGAACTAGAATAGGACAAACAGAAAGAGATGAGAAGCTTCAGACAATTGAAGGATAGAGACGAGGAGCATAGACTTGGCCTAAGCTTAATCACAATTTGCATAATTCTTAAAACTGTCGATGAGCACCTTTTATCCATTCGTCAAGTGCTTCTCTACTCAACCTGGATCCCAAGCAAATCTCTTGTTGGGCTGTCTAATTACTTGGCCTTTTTGTAGGTTAGCCCTAGGCCCAACAACTTGGCTACCTTCAATCCAAATAACTGGCCCATAAGCATTATCGGAGTTATCCATGTTCACAACAGTAAGTTTTCAATTTGTCAAATAATTCTGTTTCGAGTATAATTTTTGTTGTTTTTATCAAATAGGACAGAGAGGCTGATTTATTGGAAAATATAGTAAAGGTTTTGGAATTCTATCGCTATCGAAGGTAAGAATTTTATTTTTGTAAGTTTCAATTCATTTTTAAGTATTTTTTGTTCCTTCAAGTTGTTTAGTAATGTGTAAGTCGTTCTCATATAACTTTAGATATAGAAATATTTCCTTCATAAACTGTAAGTTGTTTAGTACTGTATAAGTCTTTAGTCCATAAATAACTCCAAATATACTTCGAAATTGATAACATGCTTAGATTCAAACTCTAATCTTGTTTCTTCTAGATGGGGTGAGAGCATAAATTTGGCCACCAAAGAAATAGGCATAGACTTATAATATTATATATTTAAATGATACTCTTAAAATATTTCTAAACTTTTCCTTAATTTTATCTTCTTTTTTATTATGTTGGCACGTAGATTCATCACAAACGTTAGCATATTGATTCAATCTCTATTAATTGTATTACCCAACAATACTATCGGTATAATTTTTTTAGAAACATTAGCAAAAAGTGTAACTTAGGGCTAAAGAAAAATAGAGAAGAATTAATATTACTCAGTAGGTGTGGATGTACAATAGAAGACATAGTTTCAGCTGAACCTAATAACTTTTGTTTTGTATATATATGTCTTAATAAATCTACTAAAAATATGTTCTAGTATTAGATCCACCCCTAAGTCGGCTAGTATGAAGCTAATTTGTGAAGGTGGTAACTATGTAGTTAAAGATTCTAAGGTGCGTTCAGACAATGGGTCGTATCTATCAATTAGTATGTCTTTCCATTCTTTTGGAAATATCTGGCATCCACATCTTGTTAATTAAGTGTAACAAGAAGCTATATAACCCCTGTGAACGTATTCCAATACTATTTACTCCGAAGAAATCTCTTGACCATAGGTAATGACAGAACTACAGCCTTTTCTTCTAGGGCAAAGGTAACCTCTGAATTTTAATGTTGCCCTTTTTGGAAGAAATGAGAGATTTTGAAGTGCATTCGCTCTTTAATTTTTTTTATATACCTTTAAAAATGTAATGATTTTTATCCTGCTATTTTCTTTTAAAAACCAGCACTGAATTATTGTCCGGCTTTTCTTTTGGCAGGGCTGTAGATTTAAAATTGCTGTCAATGGTATGAATTTAGAGATGCAGAAGTTTTTTTGTGATTTGTAATTGCTGTCAACAGTACAAATTTAGAGATACAACATGTGTTTTAGTTACACAAAAATTAATGATGTGTTGCCTTTTGGGATTGATGCATTCAGTTTGCCTTTTGGGATTGATGCATTTAGTTACACACGAAGAAACCTCCGAGTGTATGCATATTCTATGGATGAGAGGAGATGGGACTGTCCATAAATTGAAGCAGAAATCAAGGGGTCAAAATTTATGGTCCAAACCTACTATGTCACTAAAGTCCCAAAACTCGGCATCCTCATAATATAAATCATAAAAGACAGCAAGCGAAGTATGGCCCACAAAATAACAGATATTCCCGATAATCATGTTATAGAACATGACCTGTCCTAGTTCCAAGCAATGGAAAACACATTCTGTTCTTGGCCTAGCGTCAACTCTATCCGGGACTTATCATAATGGATAAAATCAATATGATAAGCAAATGTTTCCATTTCACCTCTATTGCTTGGTTAGCGAAACAACAGGTTCATGGCGGTTATTACTCTATCTGATCATCTTATAGCAGCTTCCACCTTCATTGTGTCAAGGGAAGAAAATGATTTAAGAGTGATTGTGGAGGCAGGTCAGACTTTCCCCATTCTTGATCCTAACTTTAGGTTGCTTGGTGCACTCTTTCCATTAACCCCTTGTTTGAATGCCAACATTTTTTTTGTGACATGAATGTATGAATGTTGAAGGTTGGAGTACGATAAGGCAAAATACTAAGATTGGATGAGTAGTAACTGCAATGGAGACCTAATGTTGAGGAGTTGTTCGATATTCATACTTTTTACTCTTCATGTTTGGAAAATTATTGCATCACTGTTTTCGCCTTTCTCCCTGAGGGTGCAAGTAGTAAATTTTGAAGTGCATACATTTTAAAAAAAAACAATACTTGTACACCCTTAAAATTGTAGTGATTGTTCATTATCCTGCCATTTTCTTCTTTAAACTAGCTAGCATGCAATTCTCAAGCCGTAAAGAGATTTATACTTGCTGCTACTCATAAGTTTTGAAATTTCAGTAGGAGCTCAACCAAAATCTAGAAAAGCGTAAATTTAAGTAGGAGCTCAATCACGGACTCCATATTGGGGCATTATGGTATAGCCTGACCATTGGTGAAACATACACGACAACATTAAGAATGATGTCTGATGAAATAGTAGAAGTACAGGCACATATGACCTGGTAAACAAGGGACAGAATAAATGTACGAAGACAACTTAGAAAAATTAGAATATGCTAAGTTAATAATATCCTAGGTTTCATTGCGGTTTGGTTCTAGTGCCAAATATAGTGCATTCCAATACTATTTAGTCTGAAAGAAAGCTCTTGACCACAAGCAAAATACAATTAGTAAATGGTCTTCTCAAATAAGGTCAACTCTTCCCTTAAAAAGCATTGAGGATGCATCAAGTTAATTTATTTCCAATAATACCCTCCTATTTTTGATGTGAGAACTCAAGTTGTTTCTCCACTTTGAGTTTGAGGATGCATGTTATAAGTTGAGAAAAACAATAAGAACATAGTGCAGAATATTCTTTGTCATTAATTTTGTCATTGTTGAAAGTCAAGAGAATAATTATGACTATTGTGAGAGATATTCTTATTGATGATCCCAAGAGTTAGAAATCCAAAGTATTAGGTAACTATCCTTATTAAGTGAAACCCAAAACTCATATATAAGAAGTGCTCTTGTATGTTCTTCTTAACAATACAGTTAAAGATTCTCTTCTTTTCTGTTTCATATCCAAAGTTTAGGTTTTATGAATTTATTACTATTAATTAATAGGTGTCCAGTAGAGTAATTCTTCAAATAAATTCAGTTTGGAGTCATCCAATCAAGCGTGTCCAAACAAAATTTCAAATGCATTTTAAAGATAGACCACAAAGTTTTTGTTCACCCAAATAATCACAGATTTAAGAGGTATTGCCAGGAAAGCGTGTCACAGAGAGGATCACTCACTTACAATTTACATGGAAGTACATTACTTTTGCTGTACATAAATGTGCTACATTGTGAGGGACATAAGGACGTACCAAATTGTGTTTCATATTAACTTAATCTTTGCCTTTCGGGGTAAAGGTAACCTCTAAATTTTAATGTTGCTCTTTTTGGACGAAACGAGAAATTTTGAAGTGCATCCATTTTAAAAAAAAAAAAACTTTGTATACCTTTAAAAATATAATGATTTTCAATTATCATGCCATTTTCTTTTAAGAACCAGCACTGAATTGTTGTCTGGCTTTTCTTTTGGCAGGGCTGTAGATTTGAAATTGCTGTCAGTGGTACAAATTTAGAGATGCAGAAGTTTTTTTGTGATTTGTAATTGCTGTCAACAATACAAATTTAGAGATGCAGCATGTGTTTTAGTTATACAAAAATTAATGATGTGTCCCACTGCCTTTTGGGATTGATGCATTCAGTTTGCCTTTTCTTCTACTTTCCTTTTCATTGTTATTGTGTTAATTTGGGATTGACTCCTCCAGTTTGCCTTTTCTTTTGCCTTTCCTTTCATTTTGTTGTTGTGTGAATTTGGGATTGATGGATTTGGTTTGCGTTTTCTTCCCCTCACTTTGCCGTGTGAATTAGGGATTGATGGATTCAGTTTTCGGGAAATCAGGGAACAAATTGTTTGTCTTTTACTTTCCTTTTAGAACTGAACATGGAGGGTGTTATAAACATTAAAATCTAACTCTACTGGAGGCACATTATTTAGATGAGAGGAGAGGTCTGGTCGCCTTTGGATGATTTTTAATATAACTTGAGAGCCTGAGATCTTTTTGATTGGTGTTGTGCCTTCTGATATCCAAGGTTTCAGAATTGAGATAGGTGGTTTAAGATAGTATTCTATTGTATAGATTAAGACTAGATAATAGTTCCTGCTGTTCCTATCTGGTTGGTAGGAGTGTACAAACCGAACCGAAAAACCGCACCAAACCGAAAAGTCAAACCAAACCGATTAAAAAATCCGACTCGGTTTGGTTTGATTTGGTTTGGTATTGAATAAAAAAATTCGAACCAACCCGATATATAAATATATAATTTATATATATATATATTATTTAACATTTTATATAAAATTTTCTTTAAGAAATATCTAGAAATATTTGGGATTCTCTTGCGAGATATAAATTTTAATAGAATATGAAGTGCTCCATATTTATTGACCTTAAATAATGGATTGTATGATAAGTTTCTTATCAAGTGTTACTGAAATACGTCTATCTCTTCGTTCTTACATATTCATATCATATGGTAAGATGTATTAAATTCTTATATCTTTTTCGAATATCAAGTGGTTATTAATATTTAGGTATCATATTGATTTTTATGTTTAATTACTAAATTCGGATAACCTAAAAGTGTATATCAACGAAAAATTATTGTCAGACAACTAAAAAAATAATTATTATGTGTTAACTAATGGAATTCTCGCATTAGAATATTTTAATTGATAATATGTTTGTCAACTTTTTTATATTTTTACTAAATAGAAGTATACATATCAAATATTTAATAAAATAAGATTGAAATAATATGTAAGTAATAAAAAATCCGAAAATCCGAAAAACCCGACAAAACCGAATCAATCCAAACCGATATAGTTGGTTTGATTTGGTTTTGATAAAAACCGAATTAACCCGGTCCATGTGCACCCCTACTGGTTGGTACATTATTTCCTCGCTATATAGAAGATTTGAGGAGCTAGCTTCAGTGAGTAATAATTCCATTGCATACTTGGTTGCCCTTTTTCCGTACCAGTAGTTTTATTACTACTAGTATTCGTACCCGTGCGTTGCGCAAAGAATGTAAAATATAACATTTGAAAAAAAAAAATTATTTAGAAAAGACGGAAAGGAACATATAAATACTATAATATTATGAACATATAAATGCACTCGATATTAATACATTCAAGTCATATGTAAATATATTTAATCATTTATAAAACAGTTAGTGAGAAAAGGACCTTGAAGCTTTCTTGTCCAAACCATAGGCAATGGCAGCTCCTATAAGCTAAGTAATAATACTCATAACATTCAGCCTAGAAATAATACCAGCATCCTTATTAGCTTGATGCTGTGAATCATTGTAGTATGCAGTCACATTCACCACGACATTCTTGACAATTGATCCAAGTTAGGTCTCAGTAGTTTTCTTCATCTTTGTCAGCACCATAAAAGAGACTTCTGCAGCAACAAGCTGCTTTTATTCTCTCTTGTAGTTTACAACAATCATTGGCTTATCACCAGGTTCTAGAAAATCCTTAATAAGCCACGAAGGGTGACGACAACATTCTTGAGGAACCGTCATCAGTTCCTACATTCGTCAATTGTTAGATTGGATTGAAAGCTACTTCACATGTCTTTCGGACCTGTTGACCTGGAACTGAAGACAAACTCCTTTATAGAAGTGAAATATTTTCTTTATAAACCTATTGCAACAAGAGAAAATAAAATAATAATAAGAAAAAAAGAACTGTGAGGCGCTTACATTCCCTCTGTTATTAAGTCTTTTCACCTATGATATGAAACTAACAGTACGAGCAATAAATTGAGGAGGCCTCATTGATGATAAATCACAGAATTAATCATACTTTTGCTGTGAAAGTAACAAATAGCACAATCAAATAATAAAGTATCAAAACATATCTAGCACCTAGCAGTAAGCTATTGAAAAACAGCAACATTAGGAAATTTATCATATTGAGTATGAGGATAAGCATATTAGCTTTTTTATTTACCAAAATTATCTTGTCGAGCGGATCTCCAGCAACAGTAGGAGATAAATAATCCTTCGACTTCAATGGTAATATGGAGAACTTTATTTTATCTCAAAGGAACAAAACGACTTTCATATTAGTATAATTTATCATTAGAAAATATTACTACTTGAAAAATACGATAGAAATAAAGGAGCATGAAAGAAATCTAATTTTGTTGTATCATTGGCTCGTTGTATATGTTGAGGTATTTTTTCTCTTCATAATATTTATGTACATAATCGACACTCATTGTACGTTTCAAGCAAACACAAAATAATTTATCAACTGTAGTTTATTTTTTTAACATATAAGAAAGTAGATTAAAAAACGTGATGTAATAATACTGGAGACATGTCTTGACATAACAGCTTGTAGCATGTCACGACCCAATTCCCAAACCCGATCGTGATGGCACCTCTCGTGAAGACAAGGCCAGCCAACAGAACAACAATGCCCCTTTTTAACAGTTAATAAACATAAATGAATGAATTATACGACTTAATGATATTAATAACTGATATTTACCATCCAACACAGCCCGATCGGAGTGTCACAAGTTACGAGCATCTAAAGAAGACTGAACACAACTACTGGGTCAATAATAATATACAAAATAAAATCTGAAATTAAAAGATAAAGTCCGGTGCCGTGAACGCTGGCGGTCACCTTATCCACTACGGTAGTATACCATCAGTAATACTTTCAATCAGCTATTAACCCGCTTCTGGGTGATCAATACCTGCAACTGCATGCGAGGTGCAGGGAGTAAAGTGAGTACCCCAACTCAATGAGTAATAAGAGTAAATAATAACTGAGCGGCAAGAAATCACGTAAGAGCACTCCATCATGCTATATAGGACAGTACGACCCTTAGAGAAAACAGTAAAACCGTGAAAATCCTTTAGACAATATTTGGTTCAGTTTAAAAACCTCTTTTGAAGACATCCTCTTCCAACAATCAAGCATATGAATGCGATATCAGATAGTGCAAGTTAGCACATAAGTCAGCCCCTCGGGCACAACACTCTATCAACAAATAACACCAGGGTATCTGGTAAACAGTGCAAGAAGTAGCATGGATGCCAATGATATAAGAGTGTTGAATGTCATGCCACGTAGTACAAACAGGAACCAATGCATGAATGCAATGTAATGCACATGACCGCTGCGGCGCGCAGCCCGATCCGTTTGGGTACCCGCGCTCACTGTGGGGGTTCAGACTCCGGAGGAGCTCCTACAGCCCAAACGCAATATCAATATTACACCGCTGTGGTGCGCAACCCGATCCATCCTCAGTCCAGAAATACACACATAACACTGCTGCGGTGTGCAGCCCGATCCATGCTCAGTCCAGAAATGCACATAAGCCACTAGGGCAATATTCAAATAACAGTTCTCAGTTCCGAACGTTAAAAATATGTAGTTTAAGTTTTAAAACCTTGAATTGACTAGACAGTTCAAATCAGTGTTTAACTCAGGACTGAAATCATTTAACATGCCAAGTATCATGGAAAATAGTGATAATAATCCCTAAAAGATTCAATCAGTTGGCACAAGGCCCAATCAAGACAATTAATCCATTTTTATAAGGATATCAACTAAGCTTCAATCAATTAGGTAGTTATTTCATTAAGCGGGACGGAACCAGTTACAATCCCCAACGGTGCTCTACCCCACGTTCGTTATTCGGCGTGCAAGTCACCTCAATATAGCACTATGATGTGCAAACCCGAGGTTTCAAACCCTTAGGATATCATTTACAAGTATTACTCACCTCGAACCGGTGAAATCTCTAGCCCGCGATGCCTTTGCCCCTCAAACCGGCCTCCACGCGCGTCGTATCTAACCAAAACCACAATGAATACATTACAATAGGCTAAGGGAATATAACCCAATCGAAAAGACTCGAAAAATATCAAAAATCACAAAATTTGCAAAACCCGAGCCCCGGGCCCACTTCTCGAAAGTCAGAAGTTTTTACACCAAAATGTTCCTTATCTCGCCACGAGTCTATACATGTCAAATTCACAAGAATCGGAGTCCATTTTACCCATCAAATCATAAATTCTCATTCAAAAACCCAAGCCCTAGTTCTTCACTTTTTAACCAAATTTCCATGAATTTAAATGTTGAAATCATAATTAGATGATGTTTCTAGGCCATGGGACTTACCTCCAATTGATTCCCAGCCAAAACCCACTTCAATGGCTCCCAAAAAGCTCCCAAGATGCTCAACAATGGAGGAAAATAACCCCCAAGTCGCAGATGAAATGATATAAAAAGCCCTCTGGACGCCCAGATTTTACCTTACGCGAACGCGGTCAACACCCCCCGCGTTCGCGAAGAAAAAAATTCCGTTGACCACAATTTCCCTTCCACGAACGCGAATCCAGGTCCGCGAACGCGAATCCAGGTCCGCGAATGCGACCAACCAAACGCGAACGCGATGCTTCAGTCACTCACCTTATGCGAACGCGACCCAGGTGTCGCGAACGCGAAGAACAAACTACTAGGGCCCCATGCCCCTTATACGCGAACGCGAAGCAGCCCTCGCAAATGCGAAGCAGCCCTCGCGAACGCGATGGTCTGCAAAACTCCCCATCGCGAACGCGTCCCTATGGATGCGAACGCGAAGGTCTGCAACAGCTGGGCAAAAATCTGCAATTTCTTCCAAGTTCAAAACTTCCGTTAAGCCATCCGAAATTACCTCGAGGCCCCCGGGACCTCAACCAAAATAACCAACATATCCCAAAACATCATACGAACCTTTTCCTACCATTAACACACGTCAAACAACACTAAAACCATCAATTCTCATCGGATTCAAGCTTAAGTTTCTTCAAAACTTTCGAAACACGCATTCGATCAAAAACTCGACCAAAACACCTCCGAACGACCTGAAATTTTGCACACATATCCAAAATCACTTGATGGGGCTACTGCAACTCTCGGAATTCCATTCCGACCTTCAGGTCAAAATCTCACCTATCAACCGGAATTCACCAAAATGCTAACTTCGCCAATTCAAGCCTAATACTACACCGGATCTCCAAAATCACTTCCAATCACACTCCTAAGTCACAAATCATCTCCCGAAGCTAACCGAATCACCGAAAATCACATCCGAGCCCTCTAACTCATAAGTCAATGTCCGGTTGACTTTTCCAACTTAAGCCTTCCTTAAAGAGACTAAGTGCCTCATTTCTTATCAAAATCAATCCAAATCAACTCTCACACACCACATACCGATAATGAAATGTGAGGAAGCAATAATCGAGAAAAATGGAGCAGTAACACATGAGACAACGGGTCGGGTCGGGTCGTCACATAGCATCATTGTGACGACCCGACCCGTCGTCTCATGAGTTACCGCTCTATTTCCCCCATTTTATGCTTATTCATGTTTCATTATCATTATTTGGTGTGTTAGAGTTGAACTGGATTGGTTTTGGTAGGAAATGAGACACTTAGTCTCTTTAAGGAAGGTTTGGTTTGGAAAAGTCAATCAGATGTTGACTTATGAGTTAGAGCGTTTGGATGTGATTTTCGGTAATTCGGTTAGCTTCTGGAGGTGAGTTGTGACTTAGAAGTGCGATCAGAATTGATTTTGGAGGTTCGGTGTGGAATTAGGCTGGAATTGGCGAAGTTAGTATTTTGGCGAATTCCGGTTGGTAGGTGAAATTTTGATCTGGAGGTAGGAATGGAATTTCGAGAGTTGAAATAGTTCTTTTAGGTGATTTTGGATGTGCGTGCAAAATTTCAGGTCATTCGGAGGTGTTTTGGTCGGGTTTTTAATCAAATGCGTATTTTGAAAGTTTTTAAGAAACTTAGGCTTGAATCCGAGGTGATTTAATGGTTTTAGCGTTGTTTGATGTATTTTGAAGATTGGAAAAAGTTTGAATAATATTTTAGGATGTGTTGGTGCTTTTGGTTGAGGTCCCGGGGGCCTAGGGGTGATTTCGAGTGGTCAACCGGACCATTTTTGGACTTAAAGATTGCAGGTTCAGCTGTTTGTGTTGCAGAAGAAAATTGCTCTTCGCATTCGCATGGGTGAGACACGAATGCGTAGAGGAGATTTGGGTGGCCTGGAATTTAGTCTTCGCAATCGCGTGGCATAGGGTCGCATTCGCGTAGTTCTGAAAGGCGAAGCTTCGCGTTCGCGATGGGGATCACGCGTTCGCGTAGAAGGAAGTTAAGGCCCTGAGTATTTGGTCATCGCAATCGCAGCCATAGGGACGCGTTCGCATAGTTGGAGGTCCTGAAGGTTCGCGTTCGCGGGCTAGGAGCCGCGTTCGCGTAGGGATAAATTTTGGTCAGCATTTTTATGTTCATCGCGATCGCGGGGGTGTTGACCGCATTCGTATAGGGTAAAAATACACCTGGGCAGAAGGGTTTTATATTATTTCATCCGTGAAGCTTGGCCCATTTTCCTCCATTATTGAGCACCTTGAGAGCTTTTTGGTATAAATTGAAGAGGATTTCGACGGGAATTGATTGGAGGTGAGTCCTATGGCCTAGAAACATCATTTTATTGAAGAATCAACCTATAAATTCATGGAAATTTGGGTAAAATTGGAAGAACTAGGGCTTGACTTTTGAAATGAAAATTTGGGATTTGAGGGGTTATTTGAGCTCCGATTTTGATAAATTTGATATGTATGGACTCGCGGAGAGATGAGGAATCGGGTAATGTGAGTTTTATAATTTTTTGAGAAGTGGGCCCGGGGCTCGGGTTTTGCCAACTTCGTGATTTTTGATGTTTTTCGAGTCTTTTCGATTGGGTTATGTTTCCTTAGCCTATTGTGATGTATTCCTTGTGGCTTTGATCAGATTCGACACGCGAGGAGGTCGATTCAAGAGGAAAAGGCATAGCGAGCTAGAGATTTCACCGGTTCGAGGTGATTAATGATTGTAAATGATAGTCTGAGGGTTTGAAACCCCGGATTTGCACATCATAGTACTGTATTGAGGTGACTTGCACGCCGAATACCGAGCGTGGGATAGAGCACCATTGTGGATTGTGACTTGGTCCGTCCCGATTAATGGAATTACTATGTATTTGACTGAAACTACTTGTTATTATCATAATTTGGGCTGATTGCCATGTTTGGGCTTCGTGCCAACTATGTGAATCCTTCAGGGATTGATATCACTGTTTTCGCATTACTTTTCATATTATTTGATCTCGATCCAAGGTTTTAATATTGTTTTGCAAACTCAGCCATTTTTCCTAAGATTTGAAAACTTAAATGATATTTCTAAATGAAATTTTTGGGCTGAGAGCCACTGCTTTATAAATGCCCAAGGGGCTTATGATGGTTTCTGGAATGAGCATGGATCGGGCTGCGCGCCGCAGCAGTATTACATTGATATTGAGGCCGAGAGCCTGGTTGAGTGCATTGATATTGAGGCCGAGAGCCTGGTTGAGTACATTGATATTGAGGCCGAGAGCCTGGTTGATTATACTATATTGATATGAGGCCGAGGGCCTAGATTTGATGCCACGAGATGGCTTGATATTGCGCTTGGGCTGTAGGAGCCCCTTCGAAGTCTGTACACACCCCCAGTGAGCGTCGTCGATATTATATGGATCGGGCTGCACGCCGCAGTGGGTACCGGAGTGTACCGTCATATGCATTGCATTTCACTCATGCATTTGTTCCTATTTGTATTATCTGTCATGACATTCCAGCCCTCGCATTTCATTGGCATCCATGCTACTCCTTGTACTGTTTACCTGATACCCTGGTGTTATTTGTTAATGAAGTGCTATGACCGAGGGGCTGACTTATGTGCGGACTTGCACTATCTGTCTCGCATTCATTTGCTTAACTGTTGGAAAAAAGATGTTTTCAAAAGAGGTTTAAAAACTGAGTCCAGATATTTCCAAAGATTTCACGGTTTCACTGTTCTCTCAAAGGGTTACACTGTACTATATAGAATGATGACTTGCTTTACGTGGTTTCTTGCTGCTCAGTTATTATTTACCTTTATTACTCACTGAGTTGGAGTACTCATTTTACTCCCTGCACCTCGTGTGCAGATGCAGGTATTGGCTTACCTAGTAGCAGGTTTGAGATGGTTGAGGATTTTGCTATTGTAGCCGAGCAAGGTGACCGCCAGTGTTCGCGGCACCAGATTTCTTCTTTGATTCTAAATTTTTAATCCATGTATTACACGCCTTGTAGTTGACTTAAAAATCCTTCTAGATGCTTGTGACTTGTGACACCCCGGTCGGGCTGTATCGGGATGCTTCCATGTTTTTATTATTTTTCTTCCGCACATATGATAATTTTATTAATGTTTTAGACTTATTTATGCTAAGTAAGTATTAAAGAGGTATTGATGTCTGTTGGCTGGCCTTGTATTCACGAGAGGCGCCATCACGGCCGGGTTTGGGAATTGGGTCGTGACAAGTTGGTATCACAACCTAGGTTACTAGGTCTCACGAGTCATGAGCAGGTTTAGTAGAATCTCGCGGATTGGTACAGAGACTTCTGTATTTATCCTCGAGAGGCTGCAGAACCTTTAGGAAAACTTCACTTTCTTGGAATTCTTATCGTGCGTACTTGATTCAGCTTGAGATGTAACCCTTGAAATTCCTCCACACGTCTGTGTGCGTACGCGAGCGCTCAGTATTATATGTGCCTCGATGGCTTGTGATTTTCCGATCAAGGGGTGAGATGTGATTTTCGTGAGTTTGATGTTGGGCCAGTCTAGAGGACTTGAGGCCGGATCTTTGCCTATGGCTTGAGCACCAAGGTGCTGATTGTGTTAGCAAGTGTTTTGAACTTATATTTTCGGTATCGTCCCTATTAGCCAGAATGGCGGATGGATATCCATGTGATGAGTATGTTAGTACTGCGAGATATATCTATATGACTTGGTAGTGACGAAGAAGTCTGCTGGATAAAAGACGAACTGTTAAGTGTTCAATTCCTATTGTGACTTGATGTGTAGCCCCAAGTTATGAGTGCATGAAGAATATCTTCCATGTCTCCTAGTTAGGGAGTGAAGTGCATTGCATGTGGCGGTATGCGTACAGATCCAGGAAGACTAAATGACTGCGTAATGTGTATGACGGTGGAAGGTATGATGAAATAATAATTTGAGGTAAAGCAGGTGGGTTATCTCCTGCGGAGTGTTCTTAAGTGGTATGATCCTTATGTGTACGTTAGAAGATCTCATGTGTAATTGAAGGGTACGCGTTGAAAATTTGACAATTTGGGTGGCTTAAGAGAGTGTACTCAACTGATGTAGAGATGGATGCGAGATGTGTAGAGGATTTACAGTACTAGATGATCTATGTTTTCACAAACTTGTAAATGATTGGAGTTTAATATCACTATGAAATGGTGGCATCATTAGAGTAAAAGTATTATAGGTTATTGAGTGTGTCCTGATGTATGGCTTCGTGCCAAGTTGGGGAGGTTGCTGTTGATTAGATGATTGCACGATTATTTGCCATGTTGGTTCCATTTCGAGATATGCTGGCGGATCAGTTCAGGTTGCAGAAATTGAGCTGAGGATGGCACGAGTGAAGCAATTTTTTTTTGACAAAAGTTATATGGTGCTTCGTATATGTGAGAAAATAATAGGATGTCTTGATCTGTTGATGATAAAGAATGCTCAGTGTATAGAGAAGGAAGATGTTTGTTTGTATTGGAATGAGATCATATCCTGCGGTGTCAGAGTGCTAATAAGGCACGAGTGGTTCTGTTCGTTGAGTCAGGTAATTTGCAGTTTGAATAAGAGTGAATGACTTTCGAGAATGATTCTAATGTGTTCAAGATTTTACATGTAACGATCAGGTGTTTTAAGGTTGTGTATGTAGTTAGAGACCGTGTTTTCATTGGAAAATGTCAAGACTTATGGTATTTCTATGTTAATTATGGGATTCTATGCATCCGTACCAGGAAAATAAAGGTAACGGATTTGGATTCACAGGAAGTTCTTCATAGTAGATTATTTTGGGAATGTGGTGTTTCTGGAAATATTTGAGAGAGTATTCAGTGGCTTATGGGTCTTAGACAACGTGGTCTTGTGCTTGGGTCTCGTGTAGTGAGCCTGAGTGGAGGAACTGTGGTGCTACAACAAGAGGGAATATCAGGTTGATGATGAATCAGGAGGGAAATTAGATAGATGGAATATCTCGATAGTAGGCCGAATCGGTATGGTAAGGGTATGATTAATTCTTCGTATGTGTTCGAGGTAATGAGCCTTACAGGCATTTTGTAGCAATGCTCTTGAGTTTTGGCAGCTTGCTTAGCTTGGTTTGGGTAGAAGGATTCAATCCTGGCAGTTTAGCTTGTGCATATGGAATTGAGGGAGAGAGTCCTTGTTGGGTTTTACCGTGGTTTGGAGATGAATATATTTTCTATGGGCATGCGAAACATGGAATATGTAATGATTCTTCTTCTAGATGGGATTGACGAAAAGTCTTGGCTAGATGAGTTACAGTTCAGTTCTGAAAAGAAGTTCATAAAATTCTTAGGCAACGGGTAGCCTCAGGTAATCAAGGAACTGGTACTACTAATTGAAAGTGATTTGACGAGAGTATATGTCTCGGAAGAAGGGTAATGTGATTAGACTGATGATACTTCGTTAGTATTGCGGTACTTTCTTGCTAGATCGACTATTGATATCTGAGTGTGTTTGATGGCATAGGGGAATTTTAGAATATCTCTCGTGGAATGGTTGGGTACTTGAGGTGTAATATATATTCGTACTGCGGAATTTGGGATCAGGTACAGTGATTCGTGTGCTATATGGAGTTGGAGACTGGGAGTTTTCAGGTACAGACTATGTAGTGGTTGTGGATCGTGTGTATTGGTACTGTTAGCGGCTATTGGAATTTGGAGGCCTGAGTGGATCTTTCTTTGCTTGGTATATTAGATTTTGGATATGATATTGGGGTGTAGACTGGTTGTCTCAGTGTTGGGTTATTCTGGACTATTGTGCTATGGGCTATGTCGGAAAATGCCACAGGTTACGTGGCGAGGTGCATCGGATTATGTTCTAGCAGAATGGTTTGTATTCCAAAGACCAACGAACGGCTGTGAAGAATTCCTTTTCTTAATTGGGCCTTCATGGCGGATGTCAGTGTATAGGTTTCTACCATTGATTCAGTTCCGGTATTGAGGGACTTTTTCAGATGCGATTCTTGTGGCCGGGCATGTCGCCGGGCGAGATTGTGGATTTCAGTATTTATTTGGTGCCGGGCACCGTATTGTATGGCTCCGGCAGGAGTTATAGTAGTGGAAGGAGCAACTTCAGGCTCCTTGGTATTGAGTTCGTGGGCAGGCCGATGTGGCTACGTATTTGGCTTGAGTTAGTTTGGTTAGTCCCGAGTTGAATTGTTGAGGGATAGGTTGATTCGATCGTTATTGAACTTGTTAGTGATCTGGGGAGATCTATGAGTTGCTTTTTCTGTGCTGTGAGGCGTGATGATTTGTTGGATATGGGCACATGTGGTGCGGTTCTATTGAGGGTTCATAGAGATAAGTCAAGCGGGAAGAGTAATTGAGTATTGCTCGGTAAGTGGAGTATTGGTTATGGCCTATCAGGTTGCGTGTCGTATGTTATTTGTTTCACCGTGGGTGTAATAAATTGCTTTGGTTTCAGACATCAAATTATGCGTGGCCATCAATTTTGAGCATGGCGACTTGAGGTGTTTCATGTGTAACAGTGTTTGGGTAGGATCGCGCATTGTGGCGAGGCCACGCGGGGGTATGACCCTTCAGGATAGATTCAGGCATTCTATTTCCATGATGTGAGACGGGGTCTCAGCCTTGTGTTGTAATGGTACTGATGAGCTTGAGGTACAATGTGACGACCCGGCCCGTCGTCTCATGTATTTCCGTCCCGTTTTACCCGTTATATGCTTCTTCATGTTTTAATATATGTACTTGGTGAATTCGAGATGATTCGGATCGAGTTTGGTCGAAAATGGGACAATTAGTCTCTTTAAGGAAGAATTAGTTTGGAAAAGTCAACGGGATGTTGACTTGTGAGTTAGAGGGCTCAGAATTGATTTCCGATGATTCGGTTAGTTTCAGGGGATGATTTAAGGGTTGGGAGCGCAATCAGAAGTAATTTTGGGGCCGGTGAAGGAGTTAGCCTATTTTGGCGAAGTTAGTATTTTGGCGATTTTCGGTTGATAGGCGATATTTTGATCCGAAAGTTGGAATGGAATTTCGAGAGTTTCTGTAGCTTCTTTATGTCATTTTGGACTTGTCTGCAAAATTTGAGGTCATTCGGACTAGTTTTGACGTGTTTCGGCATCAGATATGGAAGTTAGAAGTTTTAAAGTTCTTAGGCTTGAATCTGTTGAGAATTGGTGATTCCTGTATTGTTGGATGTGTTTTTATGATTGGAACTAGTTCATATGATGTTTTAGGATGGGTTTGCACTTTTGGTTGAGGTCCCGTGGACCTCGGGGTGATTTCGGATGGCTAGCGGGAACTTTTGAAGTTGGAAAATTTCATAATAGACGAAATTGTAAATGAGTGTGCACAAGACCTCACTATAATTGATCATATATCCCGTTATATAAGAAGTTGTGTGACCCACAACCTATCAAATTAAAGCCCTTTGAGTCTAGTTTCCAATGCAATAAACCGTTTGTCATTTGGAGTTGTATGTAGAAAGTGATGACCATTTTACGGGGCATGTGTCACTAGCGACCGCGCTAGTAGCGGGCCTCTAAATATACCTAAGGACGGGAAATGACAGAACTTGAGTCATTTCTCAAGCCTAGGGCTTCCCCAACACCCCCAATTCGACCAAGGCATCCAATTGCACTCATAAGGTAAGCTTTTACGTGTGTTTTCATGGTGATTTCACTTCTCAATCACTAGTAACAACATGATTTTGATTGAATTTCATAGGATTTCTTCAAAATCTCAAGAACACCCCAAAGTTGTCTTTCAAGATTTGGTCTACAAGAGGTTTGTCTATCATCTTTAACTACTCTATGGTGATTATGTATGTATGATATATACATTAGAACTCATGGAATGATGATGGAAAACCATAAGTGCCTAACCTAGGTTGTGTTGGTTGTAGAGATTGTGAAATAGTTTAATTAAGGAGGTTGATTGTTGGGTATGAATGAATGGTCATACATATGTTGTTGGAAGTTATAAATTAGTTAGGAATGATGGTGGAGTGAATTTGTTGGTTAATGGTGATAGTTGGATGAACCAATACTATAGTTAGGAGGTGTAAATATCTATGCCTACAAGGTACTTGATAATATGCCTAAATGACATAAGTTATGGAGTTTATTATCAATATTGGCCCAATTGAATGTTGTATTGTAGATTAAAGTTACATAACTGTATTGGATCATTGTAGTAGCATTAAGGGACGAATTTTAGATATATATGGGTTACAACCCCGTCTTTTAGAAATCGAACTTCGTCGATGTTTTTTGAGTCTTTTCGATTGGCCTTATCCTATTGTAATGTATTCGTTATGGTTTTGAGCAGATTCGACACGCGATGAGGTCGATTTGCGAGGCAAAGGCGTCGCGAGCTAGAGGTTTCACCGGCTAGAGGTGAGTAATACTTGTAAATGATATCCTGAGGGTTTGAAACCCCGGATTTGCACATAATAGTACTGTATTGAGGTGACTTGCACGCCGGATATGAGCGTGGGGTAGAGCACCGTTGGGGATTGTGACTTGGTCCGTCTCGGTTGTTGATTTTACCGTGTATTTGACTGAAACTACTTGTATCATCATACTATGGGCTAACTGCCATGTTTGGGCTTCGTGCCAACTATGTGAATCCTTCGGGGATTGATATTACTGTTTTAGCATATCTTGCATATCATTTGGTTTCAGTCCAAGGTTTTAAATACTGTTTTGCAAACTCAGCCATACTTCTAAGTTTTGAAAGCTCAAATGATATTTTAAATGATATTTCAGGCTTAGAACTACTGTTTTATAAATGCCTAAGGGGCTTATGATGTTTTTCTGGACTGAGCATAGATCAGGCTGCGCGCCGCATCAGTATTATATTGATTATGGGTGGATCGGGCTGCGCGTCACAGCGGTGTTACATTGATATTGTGGCCGAGTGCCTGGATGATTATACTGATATTGATATGAGGCTGAGAGCCTAGATGTGATGCCACGTGATGGCTTGTTATTGCGCTTGGGCTGTAGGAGCCCCTCCGGAGTCTGTACACACCCCAGTGAGCGCTGTCGACGATAAATAAATGGAGCGGGCTGCACGCCACAGCGGGTACTAGAGTGTACCGTCATATGCATTGCATTGCACTCATGCATTTCTTCTTATTTTGTAATGTTGACATGACATTCAACACTCATATCATTGGCATCCATGCTACTTCTTGCACTGTTTACCAGACACCCTGGTGTTA
>MU724434.1:0-36351 GCA_026770625.1 Nicotiana glauca | reverse complement strand
AAGGGAATACTTTCCAGCAATCGTAAGCAGGAGTCCACCTGGAAAATGGACACATATTTCAAATTGAAGTAGTCGAACACCATCAAGGCAACAACAAGAATCCCTTTGGAAGAATACAAGATACAAGTTCAAGGCAACACAAGAGCAAGTTGAAGACATAGATAGTATCTTTTGTAACCCCTAGAACATAGTTTAGGCTATCTTCTTTTATTTTACCATGGTGTAATAAGGAGGTCAGCCAGCAGTTCAGCAGCAACATCAGTGAGATCACAGCTCTTGGTAGTCTCAGCTACAAGACACTCCTAAACTACACTGACCTGATTCCTGTTTAGCCCAGGACATGTAGGCAACCTCTGAAGCAGGGTGCGGTCAAAACTTTTCAAAATGCTTCACAACGGAATACTCGAACGGGCAAAAATCGCTCGTATTTGCTCACTTATCTTTGCACGAAAACTCTTCGTGTTTCCGAGTAAAGAGGGGCAGCTGTGAGCACGTGATTTTTGCCCTGTATATGAGTTATTCCTATAAAATTCAAATAAAGAAAAAAAATTCTTATATTTTTACAAGTTTTTGTAAATTTTTTGTTTACTTGTTATTTGTGCATGTTAAGTCATAAAAATACAAAATATGCATTTAGGATTTTATTTCATTTTTAGTATTAATTAGGTAGCAAGTTGTTTTAGAACAAAATTAAAGAAAATGACAAAAAAATGGTCTTTGCATTTATTTTTCGATTTTAAATAATTTTTAGGATTTAATTAGGCTTTATTTTAATTTTACAAAATAAAAAAAAATAAAATATACAAAAAGAAAATATAAATGAACAAAAGAAATGAAAAAAAAAACAATACATAGAAAAGGCTAGTTTTTAGAACATTCAATTAGGCCAAATTAATAGCCCAAATCAGAATAACCAGCCCAAACGACCTAGCCCAAAATGCCAAATCCGGCCGACTTCATAACGACGCCGTTTAAATCGAGCAAATCCTGGCCATCTGTTACCCTTCATCCGACGGCTTATAACCATTCATGATATTAAATAATAATGTTTGAAACATTAATCCAAAAAAACAGAACCAATTCTATCCTCCTCGTATACTCCTCCCACCCCTGTATCGCCGATTGAATCACCACCGTCGGCCACCGCTTCACCGTCGTCTTCCGCCGCGTCGCCGCCGGCCGGAAATCGCCGGCGGCGGCGTCGTAACCCTAATCCAACCCAAATTCACACCCCAAACCCCTTTTTCCCTCCTCTTTTCAACCCTTAGCCTAGTTTTGTCCAAATCATAGCCAAACACGCCAAATCGTCCTTTGAAATTCCCGGCCAAAACAAGATTTACACCAATGGCCGCCAAACTCATACCTTAGCATCACCTCCCCCTTTTTATGTCATACCTCCATCCCTTTTCCTCCAAATCGACTTCAAGAGTTTCGAATTTTGATTCAAAGTTCAAGAACCCTAGCCGCCACCTTTGCCAGTAGCAGCGCCGCCTTGGTTCAACCACAAAATCATACATTAGTTTTTCCTCCCCACTGCTCTTGAGAAGATTTCCAAATTTCGAGCTTAGCAGTTGGCAGAACCTTAATTGGTTAGTGAAGCCTCTCCTTCAATTTTTCTTTTATCTCTCAATTTTTTGTGAGTTAGTTAATTCATGTTTTAGTCAATAATTGTTTGGTTCGATTTGATTTTAATTCTGCTCAAATACTTGTTTTAGCTTTAGTTCCATTTTTGTTTGTTTATTAAACGTGTTCGTTTCAGTATTTTGATCTTTATTATGTGAGCCTAAGTATTAGTTTGATTTAGATAATTGCTCTATCGACTTAGGTAGATTGAATTCTCATTTGTTTTGTTTTGATATTAATCACGGATTCTAGTATTAACATTGTTTGTTTGATAAATTGTTAGTTGATGAGTTGACTGATTAGTTTAATTGAATTTCTAAATCTAGAATTTGTTTGTTTTGATTAATTTTGATAACTAGTTTAATTTTCGACTGGTTTAATTGGTGAATTGATTCTATTAAGTCCTATTAGTTTATAATTAGTGAAATTTAGCCTTAGTTATTTAGGTGATTAGTAGTTGAGTTTGGATATAGCTGTTAGAAATCAATTAGGGTTTGGATTTGGGTGGACTAAGATTGGTAAGTTTGAATGGGAAGTGAGAGCACTGTGGAAGTTTTAGAATAGGTTGGTGGTAATTTCAGCCTAGTTTCAAGGGTATTATAGGTATTGAAAAGGGTAGAATTAGTAAATAATAGAATGCCAGTAAGGGTAAAATAGACATTTCAAGGGGTAGGAACATGGTAGATGCAATTA
Source organism: Nicotiana glauca (assembly GCA_026770625.1). Taxonomy (NCBI): domain Eukaryota; kingdom Viridiplantae; phylum Streptophyta; class Magnoliopsida; order Solanales; family Solanaceae; genus Nicotiana; species Nicotiana glauca. The sequence goes on along the minus strand of MU724434.1, from coordinate 34,035 downwards.
GAACCTTCTAGATTGGGGCATTAGTATAGTTTCTAATAAATAGGTGTAGTAACTTGTTTAACAAATCAGAAAATAAAGGATTAAAATGAAATAAAAGAGGGACTAATAGATAAAATCTGAAATTTAAAATTCCCTCCAATTCTAGTTCTATAAATAGGCATTGATATGCCTTAGTTCATAAGTTCTAAATACTAGAAATTCCCAAAAAAATATCTTTCATTTCCAGATATGGAATTCTCTTTTCCAGATCTGAATTTCTTTCAAAAATCCAAAAACATTAGAAGATTCACAAAAAATACACTGTTTCAGCTTAATCTTCAGTTTCAGAATGTTGATTTTGTTGTTTGAAAAGCTGTGATCATTTAATATCAATTCTGAGGTTCAGATTTGGAATCTGTGAATCAGTGAGATAAATCTGAGTAGCTTCAGGAGTTCAATTACCTAATTTTGGCTGGTTTCACAATGTTTTGATGGATGACTTCTCTTCTTTTAGTTCTGGAAATACCAGAGGTTTATTAGAGTGATTTTGAGGACAATTTTGAGTCGATTTTGAATCATTTTAAATCAAATTAAATACTAAAATTGTTCTGCATTGAAATGCTCTATTGAAATCAGATAAAATCAAATACAACAGTTGAGCGACCGTGCTAGAACCATGGAATCCGGGAATGCCTAACATCTTCTCCCGGGTTAACAGAATTCCTTATCCGGATTTCTGGTTCGCAGACCGTTAAACAAAGTCATACTTTCCTCGGTTCGGGATTCAATCGGTGACTTGGGACACCATTAATCTCCCAAGTGGCGACTCTGAAATAAAAATAATAATAAATTCCGTTCTGACTGTCCTTTAAGTGGAAAAATACCTTTATTACGCCCTTTCGCGGGGTGTATAAAAATAGTCGGTGTAAAAAGGAGGTGTGACAGGCCTCACCCGAACCAAAATTTAGCCTCGCCCAAACAAAAATTCAGCCTCACCCGAACCAAAATTCGGCCTCGCTCGAACCAACATTCGGCCTCGCCCGAACCAACATTCAGCCTCACCCGAAAAAAAATTTGTCCTTGCCCGAACCAACATTCGGGCTCGCCCGAACCAAAATTCGGCCTCTCCCAAAACAACATACGGCCTCTCCTGAAACAACATTCGGCCTCGCCCGAAACAACATTTGCCCGAAGCAACATTCGGCCTCGCCCAGAGCAACATTCAACCTCGCCCGGATCAACATTCATCCTTGCCCGAATCAACATTCGGCCTCGCCCGGATCAAACATTCGGCCTCGCCCGGATCAAACATTCAGCCTCGCCCGGACCAACATGCGCCTTCGCTAGTAAGTTCAACTATGGTTGAACCAAGACTCGGGCTATGCGCCTTCGCCATCAAAATTGACAAAGTTCAACAACGGTTGAACTGGGACTCGGGCTATGCGCCTTTGCCATTAAATAGAGGCTATGCGCCTTCGCCAGTAAGTTCAACTACGGTTGAACCAAGACTCAGGCTATGAGCCTTCGCTATCAAAATTGACAAAGTTCAGCAACAATTGAACTGGGACTCAGGCTATGCGCCTTAGCTATTAAATCAAGCCTATGCACCTTCGCCAGTAAGTTCAAATACGGTTGAACCAAGACTCAGGCTATGCGCCTTCGCCATCAAAATTGACAAAGTTCAACAACAATTGAACTGGGACTCAGGCTATGCGCCTTCGCCTTTAAATCAAGGCTATGCGCCTTCGCCAGTAAGTTCAACTACGGTTGAACCAAGACTCGGGCTATGCGCCTTCGCCATCAAAGTGTAACAAAGTTCGACCTCGCTCGTACAACGACAGGTTAACATTTCGATAAGTCGAAAAACACCCTTTAAGGCCAAGGGCGATCGCCAAAAAGAATTCGGCCTCGACCGAAACAACATTCGGCCACGCCCGAATCAACATTCGGCTTCGCCTGAACCAACATTCGGCCTCGCACGAACTAACATTCGGCCTCACACGAACCAACATACAGCCTCGCACGAACCAACATGCGGCCTCGCACGAACCAACATTCAGCCTCGCACGAACCAACATTCGGCCTCGCACGAACCAACAATCGGCCTCGCACGAACCAAAATTCGGCCTCGCATGAATCAACATTCGCCCGAAGCAACATTCGGCCTCGCCCGGACCAACATTCGGCCTCGCCCGAACCAAAATGCAGCCTCGCCCGAACCAACATTCGGCCTCGCCCGAACCAACATTCGGCCTCGCCCGAACCAACATTCGGCCTCGCCCGAACCAACATTCGGCCTCGCCCGAACCAAAATTCGGCCTCGCCCGTACCAAAATTCGGCCTCGCCCGAACCAACATTCGGCCTCGCCCGAAAAAACATTCGGACTCACCCGAACAAAAATTCGGCCTTGCCCGAACCAACATTCGCTCGGAGCAACATTCAGCCTCGCCCGGACCAACATTCGACCTCGCCCGGACCAACATTCGGCCGGGCCCGGACAAACATTTAGCCTCGCCCGAACGCCCGAAGCAACATTCGGCCTCACCCGAACCAACATACCAACATTCGGCCTCGTCCGAACCAACATTCAGCCTCGCCCGAACCAATATTCGGCCTCGGCCTCACCCGAACCAACATTCGGGCTCGCCCGAAACAAAATTCGGGCTTGCCCGTAACAAAATTCGGCCTAGCCCGAATAAACATTCGGCCTCGCCCGAATCAACATTCGGCCTCTACCGAACCAATATTCGCCCGGAGCAACATTCGGCCTCGCCCGGAACAACATTCGGCCTCGCCCGGACCAACATTTGGCCTCGCCCGGAACAACATCCGGCCTCGCCCGGACAAACATTCGGCCTCGGCCGGACCAAAAATCGGCCACGCCCGAACGAAAATTTGGCCTCGCCCGAACTAACATTCGCCCGGAGCAACATTCGGCCCCGCCTGGATCAACATTCGACCTCGCCGGGACCAACATTCGACTTCGCTCGGATCAACATTCGGCCTCGCCCGGACGAACATTCAGCCTCACCCGGACAAACATTCGGCCTCGCCCGAACCAAAATTCTGCCTCACCCGAACCAACATTGGGCCTCGCCCGAACAACATTGGGCCTCGCCCGAACCAACATTCGGCCTTCCCCGAACCAACATTCGGCCTCGCCCGAACCAACAGTTAGCCTCGCCCGAACCAACATTCGGCCTCTCCCGAAACAACATTCGGCCTCTCCCAAAACAACATTCGGCCTCGCCCATAGCAACATTCGGCCTCGCCCGGATCAAACATTCGGCCTCGCCCGGATCAACATTCGACCTCGCCCAGATCAACATGTGCCTTCGCCAGTAAGTTCAACTATGGTTGAACCAGGACTCGGGCTATGCGCCTTCACCATCAAAATTGACAAAGTTCAACAACAGTTGAACTGGGACTCAGGTTATGCGCCTTCGCCATTAAATCAAGGCTATGCGCCTTCGCCAGTAAGTTCAACTACGGTTGAACCAAGACTCAGGCTATGAGCCTTCGTTATCAAAATTGACAAAGTTCAGCAACAATTGAACTGGGACTCAGGCTATGCACCTTCGCCATTAAATCAAGGCTATGCGCCTTCGCCAGCAAGTTCAAATACGGTTGAACCAAGACTCAGACTATGCGCCTTCGCCATCAAAATTGATAAAGTTCAACAACAATTGAACTGGGACTCAGGCTATTCGCCTTCGCCAATAAATCAAGGCTATGCGCCTTCGCCAGTAAGTTCAACTACGGTTGAAGCAAGACTCGGGCTATGTGCCTTAGCTATCAAAGTGTAACAAAGTTCGACCTCGCTCGAACAACGATGGGTTAACATTTTGGTAGGTCAAAATAACACCCTTTAAGGCCAAGGGTGATCGCCAAAAAGAATTCGGCCTCGCCCGAATCAACATTAGGCCTCGCCCGAACCAACATTCGGCCTCGCTCGAACCAACATTCGGCCTCGCCCGAACCAACATTCGGCCTCGCACGAACCAACATTCGGCCTCGCACAACCAAAATTCGGCCTCGCCCGAATCAACATTTGCCCGAAGCAACATTCGGCCTCTCCCGGATCAACATTCTGCCTCGCCCGGATCAACATTCGTCCTCGACCGAATCCACATTCGGCCTCGCCCAGACCCACATTCGGCCTCGCCCGGACAAACATTCGGCCTCGCCTGAACCAACATTCGGCCTCTACCGGACCAACGTTCGGCCTCGCCCGGACCAACATTCAGCCTCGCCCGCCCGGACCAACATTTGGCCTCGCCCGAACCAACATTCGGCCTCTCCCAAACCAACATTCGGCCTCGCCTGAATCAAAATTTGGCCTCACCCGAACCAACATTCGGCCTCGCCCGGATCAACATTCGGCCTCACCCGAACCAACATTCGACCTCGCCCGGATCAACATTCAACCTCGCCCGGACCAACATTCGGCCTCGCCCGGACCAACATTCGGCCTCGCCAGGACCAACATTCGACCTCGCCCGGACCAAAATTCGGCCTCGCCCGGACCGAAATTCGGCCTCGCACGAACCAAAATTCGGCTCGCCCGAACCAACATTCGGCCTCGCCCGGACCGAAATTCGGCCTCGCACGAACCAAAATTCGGCTCGCCCGAACCAACATTCGGCCTCGCCCGAACCAAAATTCGGCCTTACTCGAACCAACATTCGCCTGGAGCAACATTCGACCCCGCCCGGATAAAGACTCGGCCTCGCCCGGATCAATATTCGGCTTCGCCCGGATCAACATTCGGCCTCGCCCGGACCAATATTCGGCCTCGACCGGACCAACATTCGGCCTTGCCCGCCCGGACCAACATTCGGCCTCTCCCGAACAACCATTCTGCCTCGCCCGAACCAATATTCGGCCTCGCCCGAATCAAAATTCGACCTCGACCGAACCGACATTCGGCCTCGCCCGGAACATCATTCGGCCTCGCCCGGATCAACATTCGGCCTCGCCCGGATCAATATTCGGCCTCGCCCGGATCAACACTCGGCCTCGCCGGACCAACATTCGGCGTCGCCCGGACCAACATTCGGCGTCGCCCGGACCAACATTCGCCTCGCCCGGACCAACATTCGGCCTCGCCCGTACCAACATTCGGCCTCGCCCGTACCAACATTCGACCTCGCCCGTACCAACATTCGGCCTCGCCCGAACCAAAATTCGGCCTCGTCCGAACCAACATTCGGCCTCGCCCGAACCAATATTCGGCCTCGCCCGAACCAAAATTCGACCTCGCCCGAACCAACATTCGCCCGGAGGAACATTCGGCCTCACCCGGATCAACACTCGGCCTTGCCCGGATCAACATTCGGCCTCGCCCAGATCAATATTCGTCCTCGCCCGAATTAACATTCGGCCTCGCCCGAACCAATATTCGGCCTCGCCCGAACCAAGATTCGCCCGGAGGAACATTCGGCCTCGCCCGGATCGCCCAAACCAAAATTCGGCCTCGTCGGAACCAAAATCCGGCCTCGCCCTAACCAAAATTCGGCCTCGCCCGAACCAATATTCGGCCTCGCCTGAACCAACATTCGGCCTTTCCCAAAGCAACATTCGCCCAAAGCAACATTCGGCCTTGCCCGGAGAAACATTCGGCCTTGCCGGGATCAACACTCTTCCTTGCCCGGATCAACATTCGACCTCGCCCGGATCAATATTCGGCCTCGCCCGGATCAACATTCGGCCTCGCCCGAATTAACATTCGGCCTCGTCAGAACCAACATTCGGCCTCACCCGAACCAATATTCGGCCTCACTCGAACCAACATTCGGCCTTGGCCTCGCCCGAACCAACATTCGGCCTTGCCCGAAACAAAATTCGTGCTCGCCCGAAACAAAATTTGGCCTCGCCCGAATCAACATTCGGCCTCGCACGAATCAACATTCGGCCTCGCACGAATCAACATTCGGCCTCGCACGAATCAATATTCGGACTCGCCCGAATCAACATTCGGACTCGCCCGAAACAACATTCGGCCTCGTCCGAACCAACATTCGGCCTTGCTCGAAATAATATTCGGCCTCGCCCCAAACAACATTCGGCCTCGCCCGAATCAAAACTCGGACTCGCCCGAATCAACTTTCGGCCTCGTCCGAAATTCTCAAGCTATGATTAATGAAGTTGGCTCATCGAGTTCGACCAAGAGACGACCCCAATAAGCGGAGGGACTAACTGTATGGGTCAAAATTAGATCAGAGAAATTCGGCACGAGGTCGTGGTCGTGGACGTACACGCCAAGGTCGGACCGTCATCAACGGTCTTGGACGTACACGCCAAGGTCGGACCGTCATCAAGGATCATGGACGTACACGCCAAGGTCAGACCGTCATCAACGGTCGTGGACGTACACGCCGAGGTCGGACCGTCATCAACGGTCGTGGTCGTACAGGCCATGAAACATCTAGTTTTCTTTGGAAAACTCAAAAGGAATATTCTACCGAATATTCCCTGTAAATTTTACCTTTTTAGGATTTTCTATGGATATCCCCCTTAATATATAGGAGGGGAGGACTTCCCAAAAAGGGGGCTCTCTCTCGATATCCCTCTTACTCTCTCTAGAAAATATGTAAACATACCTCTCCAAAGAAAGGAGAGGATATGTGATCCAATACTTTCATCAGATCCAAAAAGGGTCATGAAGTTCTTGTACACATCTATCATTCATCTTTATGAAAAGAAAGAAGATCCGTCTCACTGAAGACTGGGTGAATCTTTTCCTTTATTTATATTTTTGTTACTTAATGCATCTTTATTTATGCTATTAAATCTGACCATAATCGCCATCAATATTTATATTCAACTATGTCTTTTAATTCGTATTATTCATCTCAGATCTAAAGTTAATTATTCTTAACTAGGATTTACCCTTGATCTATTTCGATTGATTTGCTCGGAAAGTATTTGATAACTTTTGAGCCAAACACATGTACCCCGAAGATAAAATTCCTTCATTGGATAAGGTGATTGTAAAGCAAAATAATCAGTAGTGAGAATATATATTTTTATATTAATATCTTTGTGCAATCTTTTGAGATATACACGATGACTCTCTCGTGCTTTCCGATAAAAATTTTGAGTGAACCATTTCAGGCACGAGGAAGTATACTTCTGTAATTTTTTGTGTAATTTTATATTCTTTTACAATCAAATAAATGTTTTAAAATATCTGTGCGTTTAAGAATTATTAGAAATTTTTTTTGTGAATTGACACACGATAATATGCAACTTAACACGGGTATTTGAAAAGGTCAGTGTTGAGTCTCAAATAAATGCTCATATATATATACCTCATAACAATATAAGATTGAGAATGAAAAAAGAGATATTTATTGGAAGCTATTAGAATATCTTCTCAAAAAGTAATGCCAGCGAAGACTTTATCTTTTTTTTTTCTCTATCATTAATGTATTTCTTGAGATATTACATCCATATATCTTAATTATTAAGGTTAACTAATGAAATTATTGCATTACAAAACTTATTAAATATGTTGCATACTTTAGTTGGTTTTGCAACTTTAATGTATAATTTGTGATGCCAGTCTTTGATTATGTAAAATTTTATAATTAATATTTATGCATTTGAAAGCTTATTATTTTTTATATGCATATCATATTCGACATAAAGTTCGAGCATAGAGACTAGTTATTATAAAAGCATGAATAAAATGTCGAATTATAAAAATAATCTTTTAATATTAAGCATAATAACTCACAATAAAAGGACATAACCGAAATTCAACGTCCGCTCTCTAAACCTATTAGACGTAGGCCACCTACATAAATAAATCAAAGAATACGTTAAACTAAAATATTTCTATATTTGACTACCCCTAATTATATTGTCCAAATCCTAAACTAATACCAATACCTCTAATACTAGGAACACGTTAAAGGTAAAAATTCTAATACGTGACAACCCCTAATTATATTGTCCAAATCCCAAAACTGATGCATATACTTCTTCGAATCAATTCCTATTACAAATATAATAATTTAAGAAGTTATTCTATTGTCTGAATCCATTTGGAAAAAGGATTCAAACGCTTCTATAAAAGAGTCCACTATTTTATATTCTCCATCATAAATTTTTTGAGAGGTATTATTCCGTAATAAAATTCTTTAGCAAAAGGTATTATTTCTTCCCCTTTGCTTATGTTTAGGTCTTTTTCACTTGACTTATCTTTTATATTGTTTATTCGTTGCTTCTAATTCGCATACTTTATAGCTCCTTTGGATATTTTCCAATATGCATATTATGCACGTATTTTTTGTTTTGTCCTAAAACAAAACAAATGTTTTGCCAGCACAAGTTGCCACCACTCATTAAGAAGTTTTTTTCTTTTTAATTAAGTGAATCAACCATATTAAATAATAAAATTATTTATCTCTTTAGAGAAGATATATATCGTTTTGCAGCTTTTTCTCAGTTATTACAGATGTTTTGAGAATGGTAATGGAATCAGATTTGGCGAAAGAATTTGTACCTATAAATAATCTAAGAAAGTACGATGTTGAATGGGTGATAAAGGTATTAGTAATTGGAAAAGGACCAATAATAGAATATAAAAATGAAAGAGGTGAGGGTTCGCGGTTGCAATTGATATTTGTGGACGAAGAGATATTCTTTTGTATATTTGTCTTATATTTCTTACTTATTTATATTATTTTCCTTTTAACATCAAATTATATTTGAATAAATTTATAGAGGACAAAGATCCAAACGGTACTTTTCAACGAATATGTCGATAAGTGAAAAAATATATTGAAGCAAAACAAAAGCTATTACATCATAAATAGTCGCGTGAAGGATCCTAACTCTAACTATTTATTTGTGAATAAGGAATCGGAAATATCTTTTACCCCTTATATAATAGTTAATGAACGCAACAACCATTTTTCAACATCAAAATTTTTCAATAATGTTCTCTCTTTGGAAGATGCCACAAAATCCACTAACGAATCATTATTTGGTACGTATCTTCCCTTTTCACCAACTTAGAAACTTTCATGTAACTTTCTTTTTCCCATTAATGTACTTAATAACTACTTTGTAACTTACATGTAATTTGTATTCAATTCAACTTTTTTTTGCAGATGTTGTTTGCATTCTGACCAATGTAAAAGCACAAGTAGTGGCCGGAAAAAATAAAAGGAGGGAAATAATAGTTACGGATGAGTGGTAATATATAATTTCTTAAGCTATTTAATTATCTTACGTAACTAACAGTAGATAGAGTGTTAATTTAATGCAACATAACGAATACATATTCTAATTGTCAAATTGTGACGACCCAAAGGGTCATTACCTATTTTCTCTTTCATTTCGTGCTTACGAAGCCTTGAAAACCTTATTTTTACTTGCCTTGATTTGTGTGCGCAGTCCGGACACGCAGCCGAAAAGATTATATGTTAAATTCTGTGAAAATTTTTAAAATGCGGCTTTAAAATAATTAAAGTTGACTTGGGTCAATATTTTTGGGTAAACGGATCCGGACCCGTGATTGGACGATCCCGAAAGGTCCGTAGAAAAATATGGGACTCGGGCGTATACCCGGAATCGAAATCCGAGGTCCCGAGCCCGAGAAATGAATTTTTGAAGGAGATTATTTTTCTAAAAATTTGAAATGAAAATGGATTAGAAAGCATTGGTATCGGGCCCGTATTTTGGTTCCGGCACCCCGTACAGGTCTTATATGTGGCTTAAGCACTTCCTGTGAAATTTGATTGAAATCGGACGTCATTTGACGTGATTCGGACCTAAAACTCTAAAAATGAAAGTTTATGAAGTTTGATGGAAAAAATGATGACTTTGAGGTTTGATTCCTCGTTTATGATGTTATTTTGGCGATTTAACCGCATGGTTAAGTTCGTAGGATGTTGTTGAGTTAGTGTGCGTGGTTAAGAGCCCCGATGGCTCGGGAGTGTTTCGGAGGTGTTCGGGTGGTTGAAACTTAAAAAAAAAATTGCAGAAAATCACTGCTGCTGCACCATGTCTGGTGTGACCGCACCTGCGGTCTTTTGGCCATAGATGCATGCTCGCAAGTGCGGACAGCGGGTCGCAGATGCGGTCTCCTTCGCAGATGCAGATTTCTCCCTCGCAGATGCGGTCCGCAGAAGTGGATCCTTTCTTCGCAGGTGCGGCCCAGCGGGGCGTAGCCATTTTCGCAGAAGCGGCTTTTTCTTTCGAATGTACGGTGTCGCAAGTGCGAACCCTGTATCGCAGATGCAAAAGTTGGGCAGTGGGTCTTTTTAAAAATATAATTTTCAGCGATTTTCTTTCAAACTTTCTCAACAATTAGAAGACTAGGACGATTTCTCAAAGGATTTTCTTCTCAAATCACAAGTAAACACTTACTAACTGATTTCTTTCCATTTTCTAGTGTTTTTCATCAACTTTTATCAATAATCTTAGGGCTCTAATGGTAGAAAATTTGGGAAATGGGTAGAGTTAGGATTTTTCAATTTTTCTTGATTTAGAGCTCGTTTTGGGGTCGGATTTGAAAACAAATTGTATATCCGGGCTCGTGGGGAATGGGTAACATGAAATTGGTTCGAACCTCGTATTTTGACCAAGCGGGCCCGGGTTCGATTTTTGAAATTTTGGAAGGAAAGCTTAGAAATTCATATTTAGGCATTGGGTTTAGTTTGTTTAGCTATTATTAATATTGTAAAGTCATTATTTCATAGATTTGACTGAGTTGGAGCCGAATTCGAGGGGTAAAGCTATACTAGAGGCTTGAGTTGAGTTTGGAGCATTCGAGGTAAGTGTTTGATCTAACTTTGGCTTGAGGGAATAGAATTAGAGTATTGTTTGCTAATTGCTAAATGTTGAGTACGGTGTATAGGCATGGTGACGAGTATCTATACACCGATATCTAGCATGACCGTGAGTCCTTATTTGTGCTTATTTGGCATTCGGTAGCGACTTTTCCTTGCTTAATTGATGGTTTCTATATAATGTGAACAGTATGAAGAGGAAATATGATTTGTACACTCCTTGAAGCGTTGGCTAGAATTATGACATAATTAGGAAGTAAGAAATGAACGAAAGAGAAAGAGATGTAATTATTCCCTTGTCGGGACGTGTACTTTATTATTGTTGCTCCCTTGCCGGGAATTAACTGTTCTTTTTGTATTCTCCCTTGCCGGGATAGATGAATTGATACTTATTCCCTTGCCGGGAAATCATTATATATTATGAAATGGGATTGTGTGGCATGCCGACCACTTATATATTATGAAATGGGATCGTGTGGCACATTGACCACTTATATATTATGAAATAGGATCGTGTGGCACGCCGACCACTTATATATCATGAAATGGGATCATGTGGCGCGCCGACCACTTATATATCGTGAAATGGGATCGTGTGGCACGCCGACCACGTATTCTGTGTTAGAAGAGATCAGTTGTAGTTTTCCTTATTTATTCCTACCGTTCTATTTTATCTGCTATCCCCAAAAGCATGCTCCCCTCCCAGTCTTAATTATTACTTTTCACTATTATTTTATAGTACTTGTATATATACATCTGCGCAAGTTGATTGGTAGTCCTGTCTAGCCTCGTCACTACTTCGCCGGGGTTAGGCCAGGCACTTACCAGCACATGGGGTCGGTTGTGCTGATGCTACACTATGTGCATCTTTTTGCATAGATCACAGTACCGGAGCAGGAGCTTTTGGACAGCAGTAGGAGCATTGGGAGCTGACTTCAGTCCAGAGATTCCCGAGGTAGCCGTGCTGACGTCCGCATGGCCCGGAGTCTCTCTTATCTTTGTTTCCGTTTGATTTTCTTTGTATCGGATCAGACAGTATTGTATTTTTATTCAGACCTTTTATTTAGCATTCTATAGGAGTTCATGAGTTAGTGACACCAGATCTGGGTAGAGATGTATTTGAGCTTCCATACTTGGTTTCAGTTATTTATGTTTTGAGTCTTCCGCTTTTATATTAATTGTCTTGTTTTTATTTATATTGTCGATGTTGTTAAGAGAAGTATTAAATAAATTGGCTTGCCTAGCTCCTATTAGTAGGCGCCATCACGACTCACAATGGTGGAAAAATCTGGGTCGTGACACAAATAGGATTGATCGTAAAACTGTGACTTTGTGGGATGACCTAGCTGAAAAATATGGTGAAATACTACGAGAATTGATAAATAAGCATCCTGTCGTAGCATTTTGTAATAGGAAAAGGTCAACTTTTCAAGGTAGTATATCAAGAAAGTTTTTTATAGACAATTAATTTTTTTCAATTAAATTTGCACTAAGATTTATTTTGTCTTTTCTAAATAGGAAAGTTTGTAATATCATACTACTCCCATTAGTAGTGTGTTGATCAACCCAACATTTCAAAAAGCAACAGAGCTGCAAAAATGATATTGTTTTTACCCCTCTCAAAATGTTACTACTTATATTATAGTTATGAATCATCTGATATCCTCTAAATTCTATACTAAAATACATGCATGATAGTATGAAAGCTGAAAATAAAGATATTACTTTAATACCAAGTAAGCTAATTAGAGAAGCCAGAGAAGTGAAAATTGATGGTGTCATAAATTACTCTACAACTATGAAGGTAATTATTTGTGAAATAATTCAAAATAATTATACTTCCTTTTTGATTGTGTAAACCTAATAATTGATATTTGTTTATATGCAAGATTTATATTGTAGATTCAATGCACAAATAACAGGATTTATAAATAAAGACAATCCGTGGTATTATTAATGCAAAAAATGCTACAAGAAGGTGAATGTTGCAAAGGAAATTTCTAATTGTACCATTTGTATGATAAAGAACGTTGATTATGAGAAAAGGTAAACATATAAAAAATCACGTGTCCGATGGCAAACGACTGTCACGATCCCAATTCCGGTCGTGATGGCGCCCAACACAACGGCTAGGCAAGCCTGACCAATTATCACTCACAACCCAATTATGTATCCCATTACCAATTAACAGTAATAAATTAACTGTTTAATAAGTCTTCCAACCAGATAATTAAGTAGAAACAGTACGGAAACAATAACATATCTAGCATCTCCCAACAGATGTGGAGTCACAAGTCTAGAGCCTCTAGATACAACTGAGTAGTGAATCCACAATAAAACAGAAGTCTAAGATACTGAAAGATAAAGGGGATAAGGGAGGAGTCGGGTCATGCGGACGTCAGGCAGCTACCTCGACAACTCCTGAGAAATCTAGGAAGCAGCAAACAGCTCAACTAAGCTCCCGGAACACCTAAATCTGCACACATGGTGCAGGGAGTAAAGTGAGTACTTCCAACTCAGTGAGTAATAAGCATATATAATGACTAAAGATGAGAATTCACAAAATACCACAATGTAAAGCTACTGCTAGCACTTTAGCATAATTAACGAAGAAATGGCAAACAAGCAATGACAGGTAGGTCAGATAATCATCAATGTATGGATGCAATGCAATCCACATGACCGCTGCGGCGCGCAACCCGATCCATTTGGGTATTCGTACTCACTGTGGGGGTTCAGACTCTAGAGGGGCTCCTACAGCCCAAGCGCAATATCATTGTATCATCGCTGCGGCGTGCAACCCGATCCACACTCAGTCCAAAATATGCATGTGAGCCACACGGGCAAAGTCAAGTTAAAATTTTCAGTTCCAGACATTAGGAAATATAGTTTAAGTTTTAAAACCTTAGAATTATGACTAAGCATTTTGAAACACTATTGAACTCAGGACTGGAATTATATAACATGCTAAGTATCATGGAAGCAGTGATAATAATCCCTAAATGATTCAAATAATCGGCACACAGCCCAAATATATTCATAAGGTCCAAGTAGGATGTTTACCAATCAATCTCTAGTCAAGAACACAGTATGAACATCACTCGGGACGGACTAAGCCATAGTCCCCAATCACAAACGACCCTGCACTCCTCATAGAGTACGTGTCTCGCCTTAATATAGCGTCACAATGTGATATACCGGGGTTTCAAACCCTCAGGTCATCATCTACATCTATTACTCACCTCAAGCGGGCCACAAGTCTAGCTCGCTATGCCTTTTCCTCTCGAATCAACCTCCTCGCGCGCCGAATTTGATCAAAACCACAAGCAATACATTATAATAGACTAATAAAATATAACCCAATCGAAAGAACTCGAAAAATACCAAAAATCATGAAGTTGGCAAATACCGAGCCCCGAGACCACTTCTTGAAAAATTACAAAATTTACATCACCTGAAACCTCATCTCTCCACGAATCCATGCATACAAAATTTACCAAAATCGGAGCTCAAATGCCCTTTCAAATCCCAAATTTTTATTTCAAAAACCAAACTCTAGTTCTTCCAATTTCTACCCAAATTTCCAAGAATTAAAGGTTGATTCTTCACAAAAATGATGTTTCTAAGTCACGAGACTTACCTCCAATCGATTCCCGTCAAAATCCTCTTCAATTTCTACCAAAAAGCTCTTAAGGTGGTCAAGAATGGAGGAAATAATGAATGGGGTCGCGGATGAAATAATATAAAAACCCCTCTGAATGCCCAGGTTTTACCCTACGTGAACGCGGTCAACACCCCCCGCATTCGTGATGAACAAATTCTATTGACCAATAATCGAACGCGGCTCCAAGCCCACGAATGCGATACTCTAGCCCTTCCTCTTACGCGAACGCGTTAAACCAATCGCGATCGTGATGCTTCAGTCCATCACCTTACGTGAACGCGAACCCAGGTGTCGCGAAAGCGATGAACAAATCAGGCAGGGGCCCAGGCCCCTTCTACGCGAATGCGAAACATCCCTCGCGAACACGATGGTCAGCAAAATTCCCCATCGCGAACGCGTTCCTAAGCTGCGAACGCGAAGATCTGCAACAGCTAGGCAATTTTTCTGCAATAAATTCAAAGTTCAAAACCTCCGTTAAGCCATCGAAATCACCCCGAGGCCCCCGGGACCTCAACCAAAGGCACCAACATATCCCAAAACATCATACGAACTTGTTTCAATCATCAAAACATGTCAAACAACACTAAAACCATCAATTCACATCGGATTCAAGCCTATGTTTCTTCAAAACTTCCGAAACACGCATTCGATCAAAAACCCAACCAAAACACCTCCAAATAACCTGAATTTACTCACACATCCAAAGCCACCTAACGGAGCTACTACAACTCTCAGAATTTCATTCCGACCCTCGAATCAAAATCTCATCTATCAACCGGAATTCGCCAAAATTCTAACTTCGCCAATTCAAGCCTAATTCTACACCGAACCTCTAAAATAACTTTCGATCACACTGCTTAGTCACAAATAATCTTCTGAAGCTAACCGAGTCACCAGAATTCACATCTGATCCCTCTAATTCATAAGTCAACATCCGGTTGACTTTTCCAAACCAAGCCTTCCTTAAAGAGACTAAGTGTCCCATTTCCTATCCAGGCCAATCCAATTCAACTCCAACACAACCAATGTCGATAATGAAACATGAAGAAGCAATAAATGGGGGAAAGGGGGTTGTAATACATGAGACGAAGAGTCGGGTCGTCACATCCTTCCCAACTTAAACAAACGCTCATCCTCGAGCGGGTCAAGAATCATACCTAAAGTCTCAAATAGGTGAGGATATCTGCTCTGCATCTCCTGCTCGGTCTCCCAGGTAGCCTCCTCCACGGGCGACCTCTCCATTGCACCTTCGCCGAAGCTATATCCTTTGATCTCAATCTCCGAACCTGACGACCCAAAATATCTTCTGGCTCCACATCATAGGTCAAATAATCATCCAACCAAACTGTGCTGAAGTCTAACACAAGCGACGGGTCCCCAACATACTTTCAGAGCATAGAAACATGAAATACCTGATGAACTCCTGATAAGCTAGGTGGCAAAGCAAGCATATATGCCACCTCACAATCCTTCTAAGTATCTCAAAAGGGCCAATGAATCGCGTACTCAACTTCCCTTTCTTTCCAAATCTCATAACTCCCTTCATAGGTGAAACCTTCAACAAGACCTTCTCGCCCACCATATAGGATATATCTCGAACCTTCCGGTCCGCATAACTCTTCTGACATGACTGAGCTATACGAAGTCTCTCCTGGATCACTTTCACCTTATCTAAGGCATCCTGGACCAACTCTTTCCCAATAGCCTAGCCTCGCCGGGCTCAAACCAACCAACCGGAGATCTACAACGTCTCCCATATAAGGCCTCATACGGTACCATCTGAATGTTGGACTGATAGCTGTTGTTGTAGGCAAACTCTGCAAGTGGTAGGAACTCAGCCCAAGAACTTCCAAAATCAATAACACAGGCACGTAACATGTCCTCCAATATTTGAATAGTACGCTCGAACCGCCCGTCCGTTTGAGGATGAAACGATGTGCTCAACTCTACCCGGGTACCCAACTCTCGCTGAAAAGTCCTCCAAAACTAGGAAGTAAACTGGGTACCTCTATCTGAGATAATAGAGACTGGGACCCCATGCAACCGTACAATCTCCCGGATGAAAATCTATGCTAACCGCTCCAATGAATATGTAGTACACACCGGAATAAAGTGCGCGGACTTGGTCAGCCGATCCATAATCACCCAAATCGAATCAAACTTCCTCGATGTCCGAGTGAGGCCACTAACAAAATCCATAGTAATTCTCTCCCACTTCCACTCGGGAATATCCATGCGCTGAAGTACACCATCGGGCCTTTGATGCTCATATTTCACCCGCTGACAGTTCAGACATCGAGCTACATAACTCACAATATCCTTCTTTATTCTCCTCCACCAGTAATGTTGTCTCAAATCCTGATACATCTTTGCGGCACCCGGATGAATGGAATACCGCGAGTTGTGGACCTCCTCTAATATCAACTCCCGAAGCCCATCCACATTGGGCATGCAAATTCGGCCCTGCATCATCAACACACACTCATCATCAATAGACACATCTCTGGCATCATCATGCTAGACCCTGTCCTTAAGGACAACCAAGTGTGGATCATCATACTGGCGCTCTCTGATGCGGTCATACAAGGAAGACCGAGAAACCACACAAGCCAACACCCGACTAGGCTCCGAAATATCTAGCCTCACCATCCGATTGGCCAAAGCCTGGACATCAACTGCAAAGGGTCTCTCCCCAACTGGAATGTACGCCAAACTACCCATACTCACTACCTTCCGGCTCAAAGCATCGACCACTACATTGGCCTTCCCCGAATGATACAAAATGGTAATGTCATAGTCCTTGAGTAACTCAAGCCACCTCCGCTGCCACAAATTAAGATCCTTCTGTTTGAACAAATGCTGAAGGCTGCGATGATCAGTATATACCTCACAAGATACGTCATATAAGTAGTGCCTCCAAATCTTCAAAGCATGAACTATAGCAGCCAACTCCAAATCATGTACGGGGTAGTTCTTCTCATGAGGCTTCAACTGACAAGAAGCATATGCAATAACTCTACCCTCCTGCATCAACACGCATCCGATCCCAATTCTCAAAGCATCACAATACATGGTGTAAGAACCTGAAGCTGATGGCAAAACTAACATTGGACTTGTGGTCAAAGCTGTCTTGAGCTTCTGAAAGCTCTCCTCGCACTCGTCCGACCATACAAACGGTGCACCCTTCTACGTCAACTTGGTCAAGGGTGAAGCAATAGATGAAAAACCCTGGACGAATCGGCGATAATAACCTACCAAATCGAGGAAACTCCGAATCTCCATGGCTGAGGACGGTCTAGGCCAACTCTGCACTGCCTCTATCTTCTTTGGATCAACCTGAATACCATCGCTAGACACCACGTGTCCCAAAAAAGCCACAGACCCAAGCTAGAACTCACACTTAGAGAACTTTGCATAAAGCTTCTCTTCCCTCAATCTCTGTAATACCACTCTCAAATGCTGAGCATGCTCCTCCTAGCTACGCGAGTATACCAGGATATCATCAATAAAAACGATAACAAATGAATCCAGATACCGGCGAAATACACTGTTCATCAGATGCATGAACGCGGCTGGGGCATTAGTCAGCCAAAAAGACATAACTAGAAACTCATAGTGCCCATATCTCATCCTGAAAGCCGTCTTCATAATATCAGAATCCCTAATCTTTAGATGATGATAGCCTGAATGGAGATCAATCTTAGAGAATACCCTTGCCCCCCGGAGCTGGTCAAACAAATCATCAATGCGCGGTAGAGGATACTTGTTCTTCACTGTCACCTTGTTCAACTTCCTGTAGTCAATGTACATTCTCATTGTTCCATCCTTCTTCTTCACAAATAGGACCGGTGCACCCCACGGTGACACACTAGGATGAATAAAACCCTTATAAGTTCCTGAAGCTGATCCTTTAGTTCCTTTAACTCTGCTGGTGCCATACGATATGGAGGAATGGAGATGGGCTGAGTGCCCAGTATCAAATCAATACCAAAATCAATGTCCCTATCCGGTGGCATGCTGGGCAGGTCTGCAGGAAACACATCAGGGAAGTCCCTCACAACGGGAACAGAATCAAGACTAGGAGTCTCAGCTCCAACATCTCTCATAAAAGCCAAATACGATAGACAACCTTTCCCAACCTTTCCCAACCATCCGCTGGGCCTTTAGGAAAGAAATCACCATACTAGGAACATAGTGAGTCATACCATGCCACTCAATCCTCGGAACACCCAGAATAGCCAACGTAACTGTCTTGGCGTGACAATCCAGAATAGCATGGTACGGAGATAGTCAATCCATACCCAGAATCACATCAAAATCTACCATGCCCAACAACAACAAGTCAACCCGGGTCTCCATACCCCCAATAGTCACCAAACAAGAATGATATACATGATCCACAATAATAGTATCACCTACCGGGGTAGATACGTGCATGGTCAAAGCAAGACAACTACAGGTCACACTTAAATGATGGGCAAAATATGAAGACACATAAGAGTATGTACATCCGGGATCGAATAAAATAGAAGCATCCATGTGGCAGACTGAAATAATACATGTGATAATAGCATCTGATGCAATGGCGTCCCTCATGTCTGGAAGAGCATAGAATCGAGCCTGACCACCACCAGATCGGTCTCCCCCTCTAGGGCGGCCCTAGTTGCCTGGCCCCCACCCCTACCTGACTGGGAGGGTGCTGAAGTAGATGGAGTAGAAGAGGAGGGCTGATCCCTCTGCTAAAACTGACCCCCACAAAGCCGAGGACACTGTCTCCTCATGTGACCAAACTCACTGCACTCGTAGCAACTACCCGGTGCTGGAGAAGGGGACTGAAGATAACCCCTCTCTGCTGAAGAACCCTGGGCTGAAGAAGCAGGAGTAGAGCTCTGAGCTGGAAGGGCACTAAGTGAAGACTGGACCTTCTGAACTCCCTGATGACCACGGCCTGAAGAAGCCCCACTGTACTCTGGGCGACCTGACAGAGGAGGCCTGAAGGAACGACCTCTACCACGCTGGAACTGGCCCTCAGACAGAGCACCACTGAAGCTACCTGAACCCTGAGGCCTCTTGGCCTCCCTCTCCTCATGCTCCCGATGGCGAGCCGTCTCAATCTCTCGAGCCATGTCGACTACCTCCTCGAATGAAGCACTCATAACCCTCTCTCTGTTCATCAAAATGCGGAGTGGATAGTTGAGGCCATCCACGAACCTCCTAATCCTCTCTCTATCAGTCGGGATCATCCATGTAGCATGTCGAGCTAACTGCGTAAACCTCAACTCGTACTGGGTCACAGTCATGTCTCCCTGAATCAACCACTCAAACTGATGACGCAGCTCCTCCCTACGAGACTGCGGTACATACTTCTCCAGAAAGAGAGTGGAGAACTGTTGCCATGTAAGGGGTGCTGCTCCAACAGGACTACACCTCTCAAACTCCTCCCATCAGGTAAATACAGGCCCTGAGAACTGGAAGGTAGTAAAAGCCACTCCACTCGACTCCAAAATCCCTACAGTATGAAGCATACGCTGACACTTGTCTAGAAATCCCATAGCATCCTCACCCTCAGTACCACTGAACGTCGGAGGATGGAGTCTACCGAACCTCTCTAGTCGACGCTGCTCATCGTCTGGAATAGCTGGAACCACATAATCTGGAGCTGGTGCGACTGGCACAACTGGAGCAACCGGTGCAACTGGCTGAACTGGAACCGCTCCCGGTGTCTGCAATCCCTAAACAACCTGCTCAGGTGTGCGAGCAGCGGAGGTCTGATGACCTCCCCCAGTCTGTGAGGTAGCTGCTGCAGTAGTGGCTGAGACTGCCTGAGCCAGGCTAGTGTAGATGGATAGTATCTGAGCCAAGGCCTTCTGGAGACCAGGAATCACAATAGGCACTGCCGGTGCCTGAACAGGTGCTGCTGGAGCATCTACAGCTGGAGGCTGGTCCTTAACCAGGGCAGCTGGTGGATCTGCAAGTCCTGCCCTCGCTGGTCTGCCTCGACCACGCCCACGCCCACGACCTCTAGCTGGTGGTAATGGTGGTCGTCCGTAACGTCCGGTAGCATGGGTTCTCGCCATATGCGAGAGAAGAGAATAAAGAAGTTTAGTTCTCGAATCAACAAAGCCGCACGACAGGAGTTTCAATAATATGAAGTGTTTCCTAAAGGTTTTGCAGCCTCTCTAGGATAAATACAGACGTCTCTGTATCGATCCACGAGACTCTACTAAACCGGCTCATGACTCGTGAGGCCTAGTAACCTAGGCTCTGATACCAACTTGTCACGACCCCAATCCCGGTCGTGATGGCACCCAACACAAAGGCTAGGCAAGCCTGACCAATTATCACTCACAACCCAATTACACATCCCATTACCAATTACCAGTAATAAATTAACAGTTTAATAAGTCTTCCAACCGGATAATTAAGCAGAAACAGTACGAAAACAATAGCATATCTAACATCTCCCAAGAGATCTGGATTTACGAGTCTAGAGCCTCTAGATACAACTGAGTAGTGAATCCAAAATAAAACAGAAGTCTAAGATAATGAAAGATAAAGGGGATAAAGGGAGGAGTCAAGTCCTGCGGACGTCAGGCAGCTACCTTGAAAACTCCTAAGAAATTTGGGAAGCAATAAACAACTCAACTAAGCTCCCGGAACATCTGAATCTGCACACATGGTGCGGGGAGTAAAGTGAGTACTTCCAGCTCAGTGAGTAATACGCATATATAATGACTGAAGATGAGAATTCACGAAATACCACAATGTAAAGCTACCGCTAGCAGTTTAGCATAATTAACGAAGAAATGGCTAACAAGCAATGACAGGTAGGTCAGATAATCATCAATGTATGGATGCAATGCAATGCACATGACCGCTGCGGTGCGCAACCCGATCCATTTGGGTAACCGCGCCCACTGTGGGGATTCAGACTCCGGAGTGGCTCCTACAGCCCAAGCACAATATCATCGTATCATCGCTGCGGTGTGCAGCCCGATCCACACTCAGTCCAGAATATGCATGTGAGCCACACGGGCAAAGTCAAGTTAAAATTCTCAGTTCCAGACATTAGGAAATATAGTTTACGTTTTAAAACCTTAGAATTATGACTAAGCTTTTCGAAATAGTTTTTAACTCAGGACTGAAATCATATAACATGCTAAGTATCATGGGAGCAGTGATAATAATTCCTAAAGGATTCAAATAATCGGCACACAGCCTAAATACATTCATAAGGTCCAAGTAGGATGTTTACCAATCAATCTCTAGTCAAGAACACAATATGAACATCACTCGGGATGGACTAAGCCATAGTCCCCAATCACAAACGACCCCGTACTCCTCATAGAGTACGTTTCTCGCCTTAATATAGCGTCACAGTGTGATATACCGGGGTTTCAAACCCTCAGGTCATCATCTACATCTATTACTCACCTCAAGCCGACCACAAGTCTAGCTCGCTATGCCTTTTCCTCTTGAACCAACCTCCTCGCGTGTCGAATCTGATCAAAACCACAAAGAATACATTACAATAGACTAATGAAACATAACCCAATCGAAAGAACTCGAGAAATACCAAAAATCACGAAGTTGGCAAAACCCGAGCCCCGGGCTGACTTCTCAAAAAATTACAAAATTTACATCACCAGAAACCTCGTCTCTCCACGAGTCCATCCAAACCAAATTTACCGAAATCGGAGCTCAAATGCCCTTTCAAATCCCAAATTTTTATTTCAAAAATCAAACCCTAGTTCTTCCAAATTCTACCCAAATTTTCAAGAATTAAAGGTTGGTTCTTCACAAAAATGACATTTCTAGGTCACGAGACTTACCTCCAATCGATTCCCATCAAAATCCTCTTCAATTTCTACCAAAAAGCTCTTAAGGTGGTCAACAGTGGAGGAAATAATGAATGGGGTCGCGGATGAAATAATATAAAAACCCCGCTGAACGCCCAGGTTTTACCCTACGTGAACGCGGTCAACACTCCCGCGTTCGTGATGAACAAATTCCATTGAAAAATAATTACCTTTACCGAACGCGGCTCCAAGCCCGCGAAAGCGATGCTCTTGCCCTTCCTCTTACGCGAACGCGTTAAACCAATCGTGATCGCGATGCTTCAGTTCTTCACCTTACGCGAACGCGAACGCGAATCCAGGTGTCGCGAACGCGATGAACAAATCAGGCAGGGCCCCAGGCCCCTTCTACGCGAACGCGAAGCAGCCCTCGCGAATGCGATGGTCAGTAAAATTTCCCATCGCGAACTCGTTCCTAAGGCTGCGAACGCGAAGATCTGCAACAGCTGGGCAGTTTTTCTGCAATAAATTCAAAGTTCAAAACCTCCGTTAAGCCATCCGAAATTACCCCGAGGCCCCCGGGACCTCAACCAAAGGCACCAACATATCCCAAAATATCATATAAACTTGTTCCAATAATCAAAACACGTCAAACAACAATAAAACCATCAATTCACATCGGATTCAAGCCTAAGTTTCTTCAAAACTTCTGAAACACGCATTCGATCAAAAATCCAACCAAAACACCTCCAAATGACCTGAAATTTTATTCACACATCCAAAACCACCTAACGGAGCTACTGCAACTCTCGGAATTTCATTCCGCCCCTCGGATCAAAATCTCACCTATCAACCGTAATTCGACAAAATTCTAACTTCGCCAATTCAAGCCTAATTCTACACCGGACCTGCAAAATAACTTCCGATCACACTCCTAAGTCACAAATCATCTCTCGAAGCTAATTGAGTCATCGAAATTCACATCCGAGCCCTCTAATTCATAAGTCAACATCCAGTTGACTTTTTCAAATCAAGCCTTCCTTAAAGAGACTAAGTGTCTCATTTCCTATCCAAGCCAATCCAATTCAACTCCAACACAACCAATGTCGATAATGAAACATGAAGAAGCAATAAATTGGGGAAAGGGGACTATAATACATGAGACGACGAGTCGGTTCGTCACAACGACACATCAATGTCGCGCTCTTTGATGCTACAAAATACTTGCTACGTTGTGATGTTAAAGAGTATATTCAATCAACCTCTCCAAAGGTTATTATTTTTTACTTTTATTTTTAGTATATCAAATATATAATTTGATGACTATTGGATATTGTTGTGCTTGGTTTTAGTAAAATAATATGCTAGCTAATTCATTCCTTTTGATACTACAGAAATAAGAATCGAAGTTTTACAAGAAGCTGATCTTGAGTCAAGATAAAGAATTCACTTTTTTGATAAAAATTGATAAGAGAATTCAAGGCAATGGCATTAGGAGGAGTGTAATTGCTGAAGAAATGCATGACATTGGAGTTATTTCTGCTATAGAAATTGACCAAGAAGTGATAAAAATAAAAAACAAAAGCAAGATGACAAGAAGGGATGACGAAGACAAAGAAGACCCTCCTCATTCAATGATAATTAATAAAAGAATCAAAATAGAAAAGGTTTAGGAATTTATTGCTATTATGTCATTCGAAGAGATTTTCGATTTTCTCCCATAAGTTAGCATCTAGATTTAAGTTTAATTTTTAAAAGTAGGCAACTTGTGCTGGAATAGTAGTTAAAATTTACGCCTTTATGTTTTAGTTAGCATTTGTTTCTTCGGAGATTTATTCCAACTCCTTTTTTCAAATAAAATAATATAATTAACAACTTTTTTTTATGACACATAATATTACTCCTTTTAGACAAATGGCACAACAAGGTAGCAAAAACAATACCTGATACGTAATGTTCTTTAACATGTGCTGAAAGTTTGGAATTATTAGGTTAACTGATTATATTCTCTTTTTTTGGTTGTAGAAAATCATCGTGAACACGAGCATAAAATTTACGGTAAATATATTACACATATTATTTATAAATCAAGATTATATAACGTTCCAATTCGTACGCTAATTAAAATTAAATTTGTAGGAAGGAAACGTTAGGCAGTTGCTCTTACTGAAAATCGTGATAAAGATCAATACCGTTCGATGAAGCAAAATAATGGTATTTAATGGAGCTATAATGCTATACTTGCTTAATATACTTCTTCTTTTTTATGCAATAATTGTCAATTTTCAGCAATCCATTCTTTTTCTGCTTGATCCAACATTCTCACTTAGAGAACTTCTTAATTTTTGGGTTCATTATGTACTCATTTTTTATGCACTTTCTAGCTTCTTTCCTCTCTTAGAGCTATTATATATGTACTTTGTCTGTGGTTCTTTTGACTTTAATCCCTCTCCATCTAACAATGATAGACTATGTCATACGGAATTCTTATATTATTCTACCTTATATGAACTTTGTATTTTAAATTATAGAAAATTCGCAATTAGACTCTGCAATGAGAAGGTTTCAAAAATTTGTATCTTGAAATCAATCAGTACAAAGCACAGATAAACGTGAAACGAATTGGCTCTTCAAGGCATTATTAAATGAGCAGGAAAATGAAGGTAATATTCTATGTGAGTTTTTCGTATTTCTATTAAAAATTTATATTGCAACTTATGTTACTTTGTTAATATATATTTCTTTTCTTACTCATAACTAATAAATTTAATCGACATATATTTAGGAGAAATCTCTTATAAACCATCAATATCACATACTCTTAAGTTGAAAAGTGTACCAAAATGCATCCACTGTCATGCTATAAGGTTTCAATATGAATCTCCACCATTTTGTTGCGGAAATGGATCTATCAAACTAGCAAATCCTGAAGTTCCAGCTCAATTATATGAGTTATTTGTTTCACAGTCAGAAGAAGCTAAAGAGTTTCAGAGAAATATTAGAGCATACAATAGTATTTTTGCATTTACGTCCTTTGGTGTTAGACTTGACAAGCAACTCGCATCCTCAAGGAAAAGAGTTTATACTTTTAAAGCATAGGATCAAATATATCATGATCGTCCATCATTGCTCCCACACGATAACACTCCATGTTATTTTCAATTATACTTTTTTGACACAGACAATGAGTTATGCAATAGGATTTCAAAATTACAAGAAACAGATTTATCAGAGGAAATTGTGAAAAGAATCATGCAGATAATGGATGGGAATCCTTATGCACAATTCTTTCGCCAGCTAAAGGATCATTCGGAATTTCAAGATCTACAAATTCGAATTGCAGCAACTGCAACACTAGATCAACGTATTTATAATAAACCCTCGGTAGATCAAATTGCTGCAATTTGGATAGACGGAAACAATCCAAATGTACTATTCGAGAGAGATATTATCGTTCATGAACATTCTGGAAACAAACACAGAGTGAAACATTATTATGGATGTTATGATCCACTACAGTATTCTATACTTTTTTTCAAATGGCGAAGTGGGTAATACGAAAAATACGTGCATCAAATGCAGGATTGGGCACAAGTGATGTAGCAACCATCAACCAAAGCATCTCAACAACCATCAACCAAAGCATCTCAACCCTCACATCTGCCGAAGAAGTGATTAGCAGAGAGCAACAAGGTATATAAACTGCTACTTAGTTAGTTAGGTTGATCCTGTGTTAATTTAATTTTCTCAATTGTGTTTCCTCTGTTTTATTCGTTTTTGTTTTATTTGTCATGGGTTAATGATTATCTTTAGATTGATCCTATGTTACTTCTATTTTCTCAACTAATTTGCCCCAATATTTTCAGGTTTTACTTTATTATTTGGACAATCGAAAATTCCTATTTTTAGCAATGGTTTGTGTTAACTAATCTTTATCTATTAAGTTATGTCCACTTTATCAAACAGAGAAGTATCCTGTCCATCCCAATCTATACCTTCACAGAAGATTGTAAAGTCTTCTCTATAGGCATTGGCATTTTTTCCCCTTTTTAAATCATAGATAAATGTATCTCATTTTATTTTATTTTGAAAATTTTTGCTGGCTTTTATAGTGTGAAAACATAGTTCTAATTTTCTTTCTTGGTGTTGTACTGATGCTTTACATTCTTGATATTTTGTACTTTTCGGTCGATGTTATTGTCACTTCTAAAATGTGGATAGATAGACGTGTATAACTTAAAACATGAACTTGGCTCAAAATTGTATAGATATTTGTTTAGAAAAAACACAATAAAAAAAAGCAAAAAACAAATAAACCAGCTGGCCTGCTGAGATAAGCTTTAATTTATACTTTACATTATGCTAAAAACCCCTTATAATATCATTCAATTTCAACCACGCCCTCATATTTTTAAATCACACACTTATGCCCTC
The DNA here is from genome assembly GCA_026770625.1 of Nicotiana glauca. NCBI lineage: Eukaryota > Viridiplantae > Streptophyta > Magnoliopsida > Solanales > Solanaceae > Nicotiana > Nicotiana glauca. The sequence goes on along the minus strand of MU724434.1, from coordinate 7,356 downwards.
TACAATAACATTAACACTGTTAGGGGTCATTTGGTTACGACACGACTTATTGAGATAAGTTATGCTGGATTATTTATTCTAGTTTGTTTTTTATATACTGTTTAACATATTGTATTAAAAATAACAATTGTATAATTTTTAGGAATAAGGTATAAGTTATAAGTTATACTCGTACTAATTATCCCACCCCTACAAAGTATAAATTATCCCGATATTAATTTTAATCTCGGGATAACTTATATCAAGTTTACTAACTAAAATAAAGTATAAAGATGATATTAAATTTTTATATTAGCATTATATCTACTTATACCTCGTACCAAACGACCCCTTAGTGATCTATGAAGGTCTCTTATTTCAAACCTGCAATAACACCATTACTGATCCGTTAAATCTCTTATTTCAAATATATATGAGTATCATAAGTATTTTCAATTCCACTAATCCAATAAATGGCATTAGTAATCTCTTTTCCTTTTTAGATGGATCACTAATAATACATGGAAAATAACCCATTCTCATATTATTATTTTTTTACCTCAGTCAAATTTTAATTTCCCACTGTAATTTGGGAGCTAATTTTGAATCAGTGAAAAAACTACAGAGATCAATTCCCCGGTAAATTCCCTCTACGGGGCTGTTGAATAAACATCTGAATTAGTACCATTTTAAACTAGAAAGATCTGAACTAATATTATCTTAAGCATGAGATCTATTGAGCAAATTATCATATTGTTGCCATTTAAAACAATGCCAGATGATTTCCTGTAAAATATGCATATGGTACTCATATATATTTGAAATAAGAGATTTTAACTAACGGTAATAATGTTGTGTAGTATTTCCATCGTACATGGGCATTAATAGCCTGTTTGGCCAAGGTTATTTTGGCTAAAAGTATTTTTTTTTATTTTGCCAAAAATATTTTTGGCAAAAAATTGAGGTGTTTGGCCAAGCTTCTGGAAAGAAAAAAGTACTTTTGAGGAGAAACAGAAGCAAAAAAAAGTAGTTTCTCTCCAAAAACACTTTTTTGAGAAGCACTTTTGAGAAAAATACACTTAGTGTTTAACAGCTTGGCCAAACACTAATTGCTGCTCAGAAGTAATTTTCAAACTAATTAACCAAACACAAACTGTTTCTTACCAAAAGTCCTTTTGAAAAAAAGTGTTTCTATATTTAAAGCTTGGCCAAAGGGTTGGTTTTAGAAATACAGGAGGTGTATCTCCATTCTTTACTTTAGATTTGCAGCAAATGAATAAGAATTGGAGCTTAGCTTAATTATTGTACTAGTTGCTTTTTTCTATTACCCCCAACTTGACACATAAACAATTGAATGCCCGAAAATTGTGCCATTGATTGTCATAGAATGCTCCTTTAATTAATTGTTCTTATCTAACTTTTCGGTTTTGTCGTTTTGGGACTTTTTTTTCTTCTCCCTCTTTTGATACAATACTAATGCCGGGGAAGAGCACCACCAATAGAAAAAGAAAATAATCGTACGTCCATGCTTTATTTTTTGAAGTTGGAACACCAGGGCACAATAAAAAAAAAAAAGCAAAAAACAAATAAACCAGCTGGCCCGCCCAGGTAAGCTGGGTAAATTATGCTAAAAACCCTTATAATATCACTCAATTTCAAGTACGCACTCATATTTTTAAATCAAACACTTAATACCCTTGTATTATGAAAATCCTACACAAACATTAACACCGGTAGTGGTCTGTTAAAGTCTCTTATTCAAACCTATGATAACACCGTTACTGATCCGTTAAAATCTCTTATTTATGAGTACCATAGGCATTTTCTATTCCACTAATCCAATATTTGGCGTTACTGATCCCTTTTCCTTCTTGATGGATCACTAATGATACATGGAAAATAACCCTTCCCATATTTCTCTACCTCAGCCAAATTAATTTGCGACTGTAATTTGGGAGCTAATTTTGAATCTGTATAGGGTCAAATTCTGCCCATTGCGGTAGCAACGACCCATGACTAAGCAATAGTCGTAGTGAGGGTACGACCTCAGAATGTCGGAGCGAAAATGTGCTCTTAAGTCTCGTCATCCCCTCAAAGACACGTGACCTACCCCTGTATTATTTTATTATTTCGAGGGGGTTCTCTTGTTATATAAAGGAGGATCCTAATGTTGTAAAGGGAATCAGATCTTTTCTAATACAAGCTCTCTCTCTTTCTCTCTCTACCTCTTATTCTTTGGAATACCCAATCTATCAAAAGCAATAAGATATATAATTCGCATTTCTAGGTCTTATTATTTTCGATTACGATTTACCTTTGATCTATTATTTGATTGTATTTACTTGCAAAGTGTTTGTTAACTTTCGAGTCAAACAATTTGGCGCCGTCTGTGGGGATTTCGGCAATCGAAATCATAGTTTGCACCTAGAACATCAAAAACAAACTACCTTCCTTCACACCCTACTGAAATAAAAAAATGGCAGAAAATGACGCAAGATTGAAAGCAATATAGCAGGTGTCACAACCAACCTCATTGGCCCCCTCAACGAGGCCGGTAGAGAAAATATCTTGAGCACAACACCTGGCAGCACTCAAGAGGGAGAAATCTCACCCTTTCTATCTGAAGATCTGACGATCTTGCACGAAAAGGGAGCTTCCACGTCTGTAGTCAAAGAAACACCACCCCCGATGGTCAAGAATCTACTGGAAGAATGGCTGATGAACACCCTAGGCAGCTTGCTAGAAAAACCGCCCCAAAGCAACATTAAGAACCCGTTGACGACAGACATCGCTACCACTAGCGAACACAATACTGTACGTACAAATAACAACCACACCAATGACCAGGCCAGCGATGGCACACTTGCAACCATCCTTAAAAAAATGGAGGAAATGGAGAATGAAAACAAGGCATTTTGGGATCAAATGAAAGAGCATCAGGAAAGGGTAAACAAAATTCCCGACGCTCCTAAGTTACTACCGAAGAGCGACGTGGGAAGATTCGTCGAACAACCATACAGCGAAGAAGCTGCACCTCACCCGATCCTAAAAACCTTCAAAATGCCGCCTTACTTAAGGGTATATGACGGGACGACAGACCCCGAAGACCACCTGATCCACTATGTAACCGCTGTGAAGGGTAACGATATGTCAAAGGAACAAGTACCATCCGTACTGCTGAAAAAGTTCGGAGAAACGTTAACAGGGGGGCGTTAACATGGTACTCGCAGCGGCCAGCCAGAACGATATTAACATTCAAAGAAATGGCGGATAAGTTCGCCACCGCCCATGCAGGAGCAAAGAAAGCTGAGGCCAGGGTCAATGATATCTTCGTCGTCCGACAGACCGCAGGTGAGGGACTCAGGGACTTCCTGGCCAGATTCAACAGAGTAAGGATGAGCCTACCAAACGTATCGGAAGGCATGGCGGTCACAGCTTTCAGAAACGGGCTGAGCAGAGATGGTTCAAGAGCAACCAAAAAGCTACTGAGCCGACTCATGAAGTATCCCCCCCACCACATGGGAGGAAATTCACAACGCCTATTGTGCCGAGGTACGAGAAGATGAGGATGACCTCAACGGACCAACCCAGCGGCTCACGACGATACAGTCAGAAGCAAGGAGGGATCGACGCAGCGAGGGCCGTCGGGAACAATCCTCGCGCTTCAACAAAGAAAGGCATCAGCCTTATATGAGATCCTCGCATCCACCACTGCCAAGACACACAGAAGCACTGCAGCGACACATCGCCACACTCATAACGAAAGAGGTATGCCCCCTTTATTATCTGCCCATAACTTTTACGTGTCCCCCTCAGAAATAGTGTACGCACTGGAGAAGCTGGGCAACAAAGTACAATGGCCGCAGAAAATGAAATCAAACTTCGCCACAAGGAAGTCAAATGTCCTGTGCGAGTTCCACGAGGAACGAGAGCACAAAACCGAAGATTGCATAGGGCTACGGCAGGAGGTAAGTCAGAATGATGAACCAAGGATACTTTAGGGAGCTACTCAGCGATAAAGGAAAGATCAATTTCGCACGAGGGCGGGAACAACCTCAGGGGCCGCCAAAGCCACCTTCGCCAGCACGCATCATCAACATGATCATCGGAGGAGGCGACTATTCAGCAATCAACCATGTAAAATTCACCACCTCGCACAAACTGAAACGAACAATCGCCCACGAACGGTATGAAGACTTCGAAGAAAGTATCACCTTCTATAAGTCTGATGCCGACAGTTTGTCTTTTCCTCATTATGATGCTTTAGTCATAACTTTACGTATTGCTGACACTGACATTAAGAGATTCATGGTTGATGACGGAAACGGCGCTTGTATTATCCATCCAAGAGTCCTCGCGCAAATGAGGCTCGAAGATAGGATAATACCACGCTGCATAACACTAACAGGTTTTAAAATGTAATGGAACGAACCTCCGGCGAGGTATCATTGCCAATTTTAGCAGGGGGAGTTACACTGGAAACCACTTTCCACGTCATGAATCAAGAAACAGCCTACAATGCCATTATAGGACGCCCATGGATACACGCCATGCAAGCAGTACCCTCAAGTTTCTACCAAGTGATCAAGTTCCCCACCCCTTGGGGAGTATTTAGCATTCGGGGCGAGCCACGCACAGCGAAAGAATGATACCGAATCGCTCAATACTGCTCACACACCAAACTGTTGAAAGGAGCAAGTGCGGAGGCATAGCAATCAGCCGTGTCGGGGACTAAGGTCGACCCGAAAACAGAAGCCATCAAAAATCCGGATATCGTAGAAGCCTGCAAAGCAACAGTCGAGGATCTCGACCCAGTATAACTGGACAGCACCGACCATACGAAGAAAGCCTACATCAGACACAGCCTCTGCGACCCAAGTAAGTACCATGAATTCCTAACTAACCACGCAGATCTTTTTGCTTTTTCTCATTCAGATATACCGGGGATACCAAGAGACATTGCCACCCACAAGCTGAACGTCGACCCACTATATCCACCCGTGCGGCAAGTTAGAAGGAAGTTCAACGCCGCAATCAACGAGGCCGTCAGCGAAGAGGTAGATAAGCTACTGGCCAACGGGTCCATAAATGAATCAAAATATCTCCAATGGGTCGCCAATGTTGTGATGGTCAAAAAGAAAAACGGGAAATGGAGGATGTACGTTGATTTCACCGACCTTAACAAAGCATGCCCGAAAGACTCGTTCCCGTTACCTCACATCGACTAGTTGATCGACGCCACAGCGGGACATGAGCTGCTAAGCTTCTTAGATGCCTACTCCGTCTACAACCAAATCATGATGGCCGAAGAGGACCAAGAGAAAACAACATTCATCACCCACCAGGGGACATATTGCTACAAGGTGATGCCCTTCGGACTCAAAAATGCAGGGGCGACGTATCAGAGACTGGTTACCAGAATGTTCAAGGAACAGCTTGGCAAGACCATGGAGGTCTACATCGACGATATGTTGGTAAAATCGGCACACAAAGAAGACCACCTCGACTATCTGAAAGAAGCCTTTGAGTTACTGCGACAGTATGGGATGAAATTGAACCCAGAAAAGTGCGCCTTCGGCGTAGCATCAGGGAAGTTCTTAGGTTTCCTCGTATCACAACGAGGTATCGAAGTCAACTCGGACCAGATCAAGGCAATAGTCGCAATACCTGAGACCTTGAACAGCAAAAAACAGGTACAAAAGCTGACAGGGCGAATAGCCGCCCTATCCAGGTTCATCTCGCGATCCTATGACAGGTGCCATAAATTTTTTAACGTATTGAGAAAAGATCACGGACTACAATGGAACGAGGAATGCGCCGAGGCTTTGAAAAAATTAAAAGAATACCTGTCTTCGCCACCACTGCTAATTAAGGCGAACCCTGGTGAACCCTTGCTAGTATACCTGGCGGTGTTCGAAGTCGCTGTCAGCGCAGTCCTGGTCCGTGAAAACAAAGGTACGCAATCCCCTATTTACTATATCAGCAAAACCCTAGTGGACGCCGAAATACGGTATCCACACCTCGAGAAGCTCGCCCTAGCACTGGTCGTAGCTTCACGAAAGCTTAGAGCTTACTTTCAGTGCCACCCCATAAAAGTTATAACGACCTTCCCCCTGAGAAGCATCCTACACAAGCCCGAGTTGTCGGGCAGGCTCGCCAGATGGGCCATAGAGCTCAGCGAGTACGACATATCCTACCACCCAATAAATTCCATCAAGTCACAGGTACTTGCCGATTTTGTCGCCGATTTCAGTACAGAGATTTTGCCGGAAGCGGAACTAGAGGCCATTCGCGCCACTTCTAGTGCCGACCTCTGGACCCTCTATACTGATGGCGCTTCCAACGCCTCGGGATTGGGACTGGGACTCGTACTCGAGGTCTCCACGGGCGAAATACTTTGCCAGTCCATACGATGTCCCGAGATAACTAACAACGAGGTTGAGTACGAGGCTGTAATTGCAGGTATGAGGTTAGCCATCAAGTACAGAGCTCGATGACTCATCCTCCATTACGATTCTCAACTCGTGGTAAATCAGGTCACTGGGACTTACTAGATCAAGGAACAGAGGCTGCAAAAATATCAGTCAGAAATTCACAAATTGATGCCCGAGTTCGACGAGTGCCGCCTGGAACAAATCCTGAGGGCGCAGAACGTCGAAGTAGACGGCCTAGCCAAATTGGCTGCAGCCACCAAAAACATCAACAATGGAAATATAGTCACCCTACTCCAGTCAGCCATAGATCACACTGAGGTACTCTCTTTAAATCTAACTTGGGACTGGCGCAACCGGTTTATCTCCTAACTGCAGGACGGGACACTCCCACTCGACAAAAAAGCAGCTAAAAAACTTCGCGTATAGGCCGCCCGATACTACCTAATAAATCACGATCTGTACAAAAAAATGTTTGGCGGACCCCTTGCTAAGTGATTGGGGCCGCACCAAACAAGGCAAGTACTCGAAGAGGTACACGAGGGTCACTGTGGCACACATACCGGTAATTGCGCTCTTGTCCGTTGCATCATCCGCGCCGGGTACTACTGGCCCACAATGAAAAAGGAGGCAGCAGAGTATGTTCGTAGGTGCGAACAATGCCAAAAGTACACCTCCATGATACATCAATCGGGAGAGCCCCTACACTCAGTAACATCACCTTGGCCCTTCATCAAATGGGGAATGGATATAAACGGCCCCCTGCCAGCAGGGCGAGAAAAGGTACAATTTCTATTAGTTTTGATTGACTACTTCTCCAAGTGGGTAGAAGCAGGTGCGTACGCCCAAATACGGACTTTCCTTCGAAACTAGGAAGTAAGGCATACATAGTAACATATAGAAAACTATTCTCAACATCACACTGTTGCGGCGTGCAACCCGATCC